>SJYA01009617.1:0-14687 GCA_006410615.1 Neotragus moschatus
GGAAAAGACTCTGATGCTGGGACGGATTGGGGGCAGGAGGAGAAGGGGACAACAGAGGATGAGATGGCTAGATGGCATTACCGACTCGATGGATATGAGTTTGAGTGAACTCTGGGAGTTGATGATGGACAGGAAGGCCTGGCATGCTGCGATTCATGGGGTTGCAAAGAGTCAGACGCGACTGAACTAAACTGATAGATACATGAAAAATTATTATTTTTGCTTTTGAGGACTTACATAAAAGTAGTTTTGCTGAAAACTTAACATTAAGACAGACTTAATAAATCCGTCTAGTCAAGGCTACAGTTTTCCCAGTAGTCATGTACGGATGTGAGAGTTGGACTGTGAAGAAGGCTGAGCACCGAAGAATTGATGCTTTTGAACTGTGGTGTTGGAGAAGACTCTTGAGAGTCCCTTGGACTGCAAGGAGATCCCACCAGTCCATTCTGAAGGAGATCAGCCCTGGGATTTCTTTGGAAGGAATGATGCTAAAGCTGAAACTCCAGTACTTTGGCCACCTCATGTGGAGAGTTGACTCATTGGAAAACACTATGATGCTGGGAGGGATTGGGGGCAGGAGGAGAAGGGGACGACAGAGGATGAGATGGCTGGATGGCATCACTGACTCGATGGATGTGAATCTGAGGAAACTCAAGGAGTTGATGATGGACAGGGAGGCCTGGCGTGCTGTGATTCATGGGGTCGAAAAGAGTTGGACACGACTGAGCAACTGAACTGAACTGAACTGAACTGAATTGAATAAATGAGTTGAACTGATCCAAAATAAATGTTAAGTGAAAAATGATATAATTATGAAATATTGCTTTGATAAATTTCTAGAAGCCATGGAGGGGGAGTAAATGGAATGCCCATCTGAATTCTAATTTAAGACAAGCACAGAGGGTTGACATAGGGATGAGTGTTTAAATATGATAGAAGACCTCATTATCATCCACTGTCAATAGGAAAATGTAAAATGCCAAAAGCCCAGAAAAGAGGACTGGCCGTTTTCAGTGAAGGTAGGTAACCAATAAGTAACTTGATGGCATTCTCCAGCTCAAAGCTTGGGGTAAGACTGGACAACAGAATGATGCTGAACAGTAAAAGAAAGCTGTATAAAATAAAGAGCTCCAAAGTAAAATTTTTATTTATTTTTTAATTTATTTTCAATTGCAGGATAATTGTTTTACAATGTTGTGTTAGTTCCAGATTTAGATTTTTGTCCCTTGCGTGGAAATTTGGAAGCATCTGAACAGATTTTATGGTTTTCTAAGAGAATCATTATATTGTTATAAAACACTGAAGCTTTATATTATGCATTTGTATCTGAATACTATAAAAGCTATAAGGCTAGATAACCTGTTGAAAAACTGCCATGATAGAATATATTCATGTAGTAATAAATATACAAATATATTTTAGTTTACAGGACCATAGAAAGCATAATGGTATAGTTTGTCTTATTGCACATTTCTTAAAATTCTCTTTGCATATGTGAGCTTTTCAAAGGAACTTAAAGATTCAGAGCTCCTGAAAAGGGTCTAGAACACTGGAAGTCTGTGTTTCAGACTAAAGGAAAGATAATGTTTTAGCAATCAGATTTAATAACAAGGCTAATGTTCTATTTGGGGCTTCCCTGATGGCTCAGTGGTAAAGAATTGAATCCCCCACCAATGCAGGAGACACAGGTTCCCTCCCTGGGTCAGGAAGATCCCCTGGTGGAGGAAATGGCAACCCACTCCAGTATTGTTGCCTGAAAAATTCCATGGATGGAGAAGCCTGGCAGGCCACAGTCCATGGGGCCTCAAAGAGTTGGACATGACTGAAAACACACAATGTTCTATTTTAAATGATAATATTCAGTGCCTCCATATAAAACCCACCATGTTTAAATGTTAGATATTTTGCTTATGTTTATTTGACTATAAGCCTCTGCTGCTCTTTTTTCCATTTAATATAATCAACACTGACATCTAATCAGAGCAATAACTACCTTTCTGACCAAAGTTAAATACATGAGCACATTATCATCCTCTTGAGATGTCAGTATACAAATATTTATTTAATATATCTGTAACATCTTACAAAATTATATTATCCTTATATTAGGAAAGCAAATCCTATAAATATATCACATCTCTTACCTTAAATTCAATATTTCCACAAAAGTTGCACACAAAATATGGGCCCATAATTCTTAGAATGTCCTTTTTATTTTCATTTTGAATTGTAAACTTTGGCAGACATGGGTGCCAGGTCTGTGTAACATAACCTATTGGTATACCAGGAGGGGCATAGATTTCTACCTACAAAAACAAGAATGTAAGGTAATATGTAATTATCATCATCATTGTAACAATGTCTGATAATTGCTTTCAATTATTGAGTAGATTTTTTTCAATTAATAATATTATTTTCTCCCACCTTCACTGAGGTACAGTTGACACACAAAATTAGTAATGTTTAAAGTGTATGATGCAATGGTCTGTTATACAAACTTGAAGAAAGATTACCACAATTAAGTTAAATGAAACAATCATCACCTCATATGGGTAAATTTTTTTTTTTTGGTAAGAACACATGAGATATATCTCAGCAATTTCAAGTATACAGTAGAGTATTATTAACTGTAGTCCTCAGGCTGCATATTAGATCCTCAGAACTCATTCATTTTATCACTGCAAGTTTGTAGTATTTGACTTAACATACCTCAACTCTCCCACCCACCAGTCCCTGGCAATTACCATTATACTCTTTGTATCTATGAATTAGACTTTTTTTTTTCAGATTAGACATATATGTAAAACCATACAGCATTTGTATTTTAATCTGACTTATCAATTAGCATAATACTTGCAGGTGCATGTATATTATCACAAATGGGAAGATTTTCTTCTCTTTTTTTGGCTGAATAATATTTTATATTTATATATATGTGTGCACGTGTGTGTGTATATATATATATATACATCTCACATTTTCTTTATCCATTCACTAGTCAGTAGACACTAAGGGTGTTTCCATATCATGGCTACTAAATAAGTGTTCAATAAACACATAAGTACAGAAATCTCTTTGAGGACCTGATATTATTTCCTTAGGATATATACTCAAATGTTGGATTGCTGGCTCATGTGGTAATCCTATTTTTAATAATCTAAGGAGACTTGATACTCATCTCCATGATGGTTATTTACATTCCCACCAATGTACAAAATTTCATTTTTTTCTATTGATACATCCTTGTCAACATGTCTTTGTGATAACAGGCATGCTAACAGATGTGATGTAATATATCATTATGGGTTTGATATGCATTTTTCTGAGCAATAGTGATTTTGAGCAGCTTTTCATATGCCTTTTGGCCATTTGTATGTTTTCTTTGAAAAAGACATTTCTTTATTGTCTATTTAAATCCTTTGCTCATTTTCTGAGTGCAAAATGCTGTCCTATGCACCACTTAATTCACACTACATTCTTAGCAGGTTGGTACTATTATTCCTATTTATAGAGGAAGTAACTGAGGGACAAAGAGGTTAATTAATTAGCTTAAGTTTCGCCAGCTGCAAAGTGGAAGGGATGAGACACAAACTGCACACACAGTCTCTACTTTGAAGTACTGCTCTACTGGCCTCCTATATTTCAAAATGTTCTTTTTTTCATACTTATGAAAAATATCTAAATTATTAAAACTCTTAAGTTCTTTTATAAACAGTAGTTTAGCATGCAATTGGAGCTCTGATCCCTGGGGCAATGTTCCAATATGAGTGGCAATAGTGCTAGGACACAAGGAAAAATGGGGCCTGGGATCTTGGCTCTGAACCCTATGTGGGTGACCTTGAGTGTATCTCATGTTCATCTGTAAATAAGGACTTCTTAGACCTATTTTTTAAGACCAAAAGTATAATGTATGCTAATGTGCCCTACGAATTGTAGAAAATATTCCATCAAACTTTCAATTTTGCCTTAGCTATTTTTATGAGTATTGTTGTATCTAAAGTAAGTGACATGGGAAACAAAATTTAGTATAAATAAGTTCAGTTATCCTTTCAAAAGAAGTCAGTATTAGACATCAAATGTCTATGTGCTTGTAGCTCTGTCTGCCCTGTTCTCATACCTACTCGTATGGATGCCTGAGTGACCCAGGCAGTGCTGGTCTCAAGCCAGTGGAAATATAGGCAAAGGTCAACTTCCTATAAACACTCCGTGCCCTGGTGCACTCCCACCGTGAGATCCATGTTCTCTGTCAGCGGGCTGTCAAGTTCTATGAAAGAGACACCTGGCCTTTACAGGCCTGAAGGTGCTCACAACACTCAGATATAATACTTTTTTTTTTTTCAAATAGAGAACTGAAAAACACAGGATTTGAGATTTCTTAGAGGGAGCCTTCCCTAGGTTAGCTCCCGGTAAGTTGGCCAAAATTATGAGATGAACGCATCCGTTCTTTTCCTCATTTTTCTGTCCACTTGCCTCTGGGGTGGCATTCAAAGATATTCTCTATGGAACCCTCCTCTAGGTCTGGCCAGGCCCTTGTGGTCTTTTCAGGTGAGGGACTTGACCCAGGTGCCCTACATTCTCAGCTCTCCCTGAAGATCAAGAAGTTTGGTCTCTGAGATCTCTGATCTCACCCCAGAGAGCACACTGCTCAGGATATGTGTGGCTAACTGCTTACTCTTTTTCACCTGCCTCCTTCCTACAAGTTACTCTCAAGTATAAACCAATAGCTGGTATACTGCTTTTCCTTTAAATCTCATATGACTATGTAGTTCAATGACAGGGTAAAAATTCTTGCTGACCTACTTTACAAAGTACTCAGGTAATTGCTTACTAACCTCCTGCAAGCAGCAGGGGAAACAATAGTTGGAACACCGTAGTGGTCTCTTCAGAGTTATGACTTCTTGGCCGTTAAGATCATGAATCCTCATAGTAAAGGGTCTATAAGATCCACAGCAAAGTCGAGTACACAAAGCAGTATCCTCTGCTGCAAAGTATATTCTCTGTCCATGGCTGTTCTTGATTTCATATCTGTTATTGGTTTCATAACTTATTATGACTAAAATCATAGAAGAGGAAGCCATAATCACTATTGTAAAAATATTTTGAATCTAAATATTTTAGACTTACATATTTTTAGACATTATATTTCTTGGATAAATAGAAAAAAGAAAGGTGTTTAGAGATGATCTAGACAGAGAAAAAAAGGCAAAGAAAAAAAGGAGGAAACTGGAGTAAGGTACCGAGAAATTAAGAGTATCTATGTGAGATATGGAAGAGAAAACAGCTCATATCTTCCTAATTCCATAGACCATGTCAGAAAGGGAGACTTTGCTGTGAGGGATGGAACAGTGCTGCCAATGTCACAGTCATATTAAGTGTATGCAGAAAATGTCTACTTGTTCATGTATTCAACTATAGAGGGGAATATAGGATGGTTCTTACAATATTATATTAAGTAAACAGGCTTATGATTTTGTTTTATAAACCAGTCATCACTTTTCTTCCTGCACTGTGTGAGGAATGTGTGAGAGGGCTTTCTCTCAATGAGCACATGTGAAAAGGGAGAGAGTAAAAATGAAAGGGGAGGTAGAACTGCACCCTGGGTTCATGGTACCCTGTCTAGATCAGCAGTAGTTGTTCAGAAGGGAGAGGTGGGATTAGAAAAGGGGAAAAGGTGCTTGGCGACCAGGACTGTAAGTCACAGGACATCTAGACCACTGGCTTCCTAAGTGCACTGTATACCTTGGTGGGGGCTAATGTCTTTATAGGGGGAGATGGAGACATGCTAAATGCTAACAGCCATGTGGTATCTTACCAGGGGACTTCCCATATGAACCACACTTTGGAAACCTCTCCTTGCTTAAAGCCAAGAAGAAGCAATGAATAGTCCCACTTGTTCACAGCCCTCATTAACATGGATCATAGGATGTCAGAAGCCACCAAAATAAAGAGCAATTAAAAGAGACACATGGAGACAAAAATCATGGATTTAGTCAAATGTCATTCACAAGTTTTATCATCTTGACCTCCTTTAAATGTCTTTTACTCAGACAGGCCCTGGATTTTGCTTTAGAAAACTATCCTTAACCTCACCATCTCCCAGTCAAATATCTAATGAGAAAAAGCTGATCTGATTCATGAAATAGAAACTTTTTTTTTTAATTTTGTTTTACAGCATGTGGGCTGTTGGTTCCCTGACCAGGGATCAAACCCACACCTGTGCACTGGAAGCTTGGAGTCTTAATCACTGGTCACCAGGGAAGTTCTGAGGTAGACTCTATTATCTAGCTGTTTCATTAAGTACCTTAATCTTGAAAGTCATTAGTTTGTTCATCTCTAAAATGCAATTAATGTGTTTATACAATCTCTGTTCCCTTCTAATTACTGAAAAATTAAAGTAAATATAAAAATTCTACAGTTACATCTTTATGGTATATTAAAATTTGAACTGGAAACAGCTATAAATAAGTGTGTCATAGTCTCAAATGCTAAAAATAAACTGAGTAATCTTCATCCCTTTATACTACTCATAATGTGAATATATGACATAGACTTGCAATTTGAGCAAAAAAATTAAGAACATCTATTTTAAAAACTGAAAATTAACAGCTAGTAAACTTGTTACTTTATATTTCATGCCAAAAATGTTTTTTCAAATCAACATAAACATTTTAATTTAAAAATGCTGAAAAATGTATCATATCTTGTCTTTTTGGTTTTATAATCTCAATGAAATATATCTTAGAATAAAATGTTTAAGTAATTCAGACAGGGTGGGGTGGAAGAGAGGCTTAAGAGGGAGGGGATATATGTATACTTATGGCTGATTCACATTGTTATATGGCAAAAACCAACACAACATTGTAAAGCAATTATCCTCCAATAAAAAAAAATTTAGAGTGAAAACTGTAAACATCAAAGAGCTCCTTTCCAGAGAAAACTTAAGTTTTGTAAAACTAACCAAGGGCTTCCCTGATGGCTCAGTGGTAAAGAATCTGCCTGCCAGTGCAGGAGACAGGTTCAGGAAGATCCCACATGCCATGAAGCAACTAACCCAGTGTGCCACAGCTGTTGACACTGTACTCCAGAGCCTGGGAGCTGCAAACACTGAGTCCACGTGCCTCAACTACTGAAGACTGTGTGCCCTAGAGTCCAAGCTTCACAATAAGAGAAGGCACCACAATGACAAGCCTGCACACTGCAACTTACTCGCCACAACTGGAGAAAAGCCTTTGCAGCAATGAACACCCAGCACAGCCAAAAAAATAAATAAATAAAATTATTAAAAAACTAAACAAATTCAATTTTATACATATCTAATAATGTGTTTTATAAGTAATTTTAAGAATATACTTTGTTTTTATTAAGATATAATTGACATAGAACATTGTATTCATTTTAGGTGTACATTATGATTTGCTATCTGTATATATGAGAAATGAATACCACAATAATACTACACATACATTCAAAAATTTTTTCTTGTGCAGGAAATTTTAGGATCTATTATCTTAGCAACTTTCAAATGTACTATATGTGTGTGTGTTAAGTCGCTTTAGTATTAAGTCGCTTGTCATCTTCAACTCTTTGCGACCATGTGGTCTGTAGCCGGCTGTCCAAGGTTCCTCTGTCCATGTGATTCTCCAGGCAAGGATATTGGAATAGGTTGCCATTTCCTCTCCCAGGGGATCTTCCCAACCTAGGGACTGAACCTGCTTCTCTTATGTCTACTGCATTGGCAGGCAGGTTCTTTACACTAGTGCTACCTGGGAAGCAATAGTACTGTTAGCTATGGGCTTTCAGGTGGCACAGTGGTAAAGAATCCACCTGCCAATGAAGATGCAAGAGATGTGGGTTGAATCGCTGGCTCAGAAAGATCCCCTGGAAAAGGAAATGGCAACCCACTCCAGTATTCTTGCCTGGAAACTTCCATGGATAATGAAGCCTGACGGGCTACAGTTTACTGGATTGCAGAGAATCAGACACTGTGACTGAGTGACTAAGCATAAAGCACATGCTGTGTATTACATTCCTAAGATTGTTTTATAACTGAGTTTACACCTTTTCACCACCTTTACCCATTTCTCCATCATGCTACCCTCAAACCTATAGCAATCACCAGTCTATTATCTAAGTTTAGTTTCTTTCAGATTCCACATGTAAGTGAGATCATACACTATTTGCCTTCTATGTCTAACTTATTTCACTTAGCATAATGTCCTCAAGGTGCACCCATGTTGTTGCAAATAATAGGATTTCTTTTTTATGGCTAAATAAAACTCCAGTGTTTATTTTCCATGTTTTCTTTATTCATTCATCTGTCAATTGATCCAAGTTGTTTCACTGACTTGACTACTATAAATAGGCTGCAATGAACATGTAAATGCATATACTTTTTTTTGAGATAGTGATTTTTGTTTCTTATTGATACATACCCAGATATGGAATTGCAGGATCATGTAGTGAAAGTTGCTTAGGCGTGTCTGACTCTTTGCGACCCAGTGGACTGTAGCCCACCAGGCTCCTCCATCCATGGGATTCTCCAGGCAAGAGTACTGGAGTGGGTTGCTATTTCCTTCTCCAGGGGATCTTCCCGACTCAGGGATCGAACCCAGGTCTCCTGCATTGCAGGCAGATGCTTTAACCTCTGAGCCACCAGGGAAGCCCGCAGGATCATATAGCAGTTTAATTTTTTAATTGTGGTATAATTGACATATAATATTTGTTTCTTTTCTTACTTTTTTTGAGGAATTTCCGTACTATTTTTCCATGATGGCTGCACCAGTGTACATTCCCACCAACAGGGCGTAAGGATTCTCTTTTCTCCATAGCCTACTAACCGCTTGTTATCTCTTCTCTTTTTGATAATAGTCATTTTAAAGCATGAGGTGATTTCACTGTAGCTTTGATTTGTATTTTTCTCATCATTAGTGATGTTGAGGACTTTTCATGTACCTCTTTTTGAAAACATCTATTGAGATCCTCTATCCATTTTTTAAATCATTTTTTCTACTGAGTTTTATAAATTCTTTATATATTTTAGATATTAATCCTTTATCAAATATATGATTGACACATATTTTCTCCCATTCATAGGTTGCTCTTTCATTTCATTGATGATTTCCTTTGGTGTATAGAGCTATTTAGTTTAACGTAACCCTACTTGTTTTAATTGCCTGTGATTTGTGATTTATACAAAAAAAATTATTACCTGGAACAATGTCAAGGAACTTACCTTCTCTAGTTTCTTCTAGGAGTTCTGTAGTTTCAGGTCTTACATTCAAATCTTGATTCCATTCTGAGTTCTTTTTTGTTGTAGTTTTAAGATTGTGGTCTAGATTTATTGTTTTGCAAATGAAAATGCAAATTTTTCACGCTATTTATTGAAGTGACTGTTTTTTCCTCATTGTGTATTATTGGCTCCTTTGACACAATCGAATTGACTGTATATGTGTGGGTTTATTTCTGGGCTATTATTTTCCACTGGTCTATGTGTTTGTTTTATGCTAGTATGGTACTGTTTTGATCACTACACCTTTGTAATACAGTTTTAAATTAGGAAGCATGTTCTTCCTAATACAGCTTTGTTCTTTCTCAAGATTGCTTTGGCTTTTGGGGGTTTGTGGTTCCAAAAAAAAATTGGGGATTGTTTTTCCTCTTTTAGTGAAAAATTCCATTGATGTTTTGACAGGGATTGAATTGACTCTATAGATTGCTTTATGTAGTGTGGACATTTAAGCAATATGTGTTATTCCAGCCAAAAAGAACAGAATACACTTTCATTTATTTGTTCTTTTTCAGTATCTTTTGTCAATGTCACATAACTTTCAGAGTATAGATTTCTCTCCTTCTTCATTAAATATATTCCAGATATTTTCTTTTGGATATAATTATAAATGATATTGTTTTATTAATTTCTTTCTGATTTTTGTATATTGATTTTGTATCCTAAATCTTTACTGTATTATTTTATTCTATCAGTTTACTTCTAGAGTCTTTAAGGTTTTCTATATAATATATATTTGAAAATAGAAACAGTTTACTTCTTCATTTCTGATTTGGATGTCTTTTATTTCTTTATCTTTTCTGGTTGCTCTGGATTGGACCTCAGTTCTGTATTGAATAAAAGTGGCAAGTGTAAGTATCCTTGCCTTGCTCTTTAACTTAGGTGAAAAGCTTTCAGTTTTTCATCAATGAATATGATGTTAGCTATAAGATTATGACATATGGCCTTTTATCTTGATGTATGTTCCTTCTATACTCTGTCGAGAGTTTGGTATTATAAATGGATGTTGAATTTTGTCAAATGCTTTTTTGGATCTAATAAGATGCTTGCATAATTTTACCTTTCATTTTGTTAATGTAATGTATCACATGACTTGAGTTGGAAATAGTGAACTATCTTTGCATCACTGGGAAAATCTCACTTATGATAAATAATTCTTTAAATATATTATTGAAATTGGTTAATATTTTGTTCAGAATTATTAATATATGTTAATCAAGGATATTAGCCTGTAATTTTCTTTTCTAATAGCATCCGTTTAAGGTTTGGTATCAGAGTAATGCTGTTCTCTTAAATGAGCTTGAAAGTGTTCCCTCCCCTTATCATTTTGGGAAGAGTTTCAGATGTTAGCTGTTCTTAACTATTTTGTAGAATTTATCAGTGAAGCCATCTGTTCCTGGACTATTGTTTGTTGTGAGGTTTTTGATCACTAATTCAAACTCCTTACTTGTAATTGGTCTGCTCAGATTTTCTATTTGTTCATGATTAAGTCATGGAAGGTTGTATGTTTATAGAAAATTATCTATTTCTTTTAGGTTTTCTAATTTGTTGGTGTTTAAATGTCCATAGAACTATCTCATAATCCTTTGTATTTCTGCAAGATCAGTGGTAAATCTCCATTTCTTTTTTACCTTGATGAGTCTTGCTAAAACTTTGTCCACTTTGTTTACCTTTCCAAAAACCCTGCTCTTAGTTTCACTGATTTATTTTTTATTTTTTATTTTTTACTGTTTTTGGTCTCTATCTTGGCTCTGATCTTTGTTATTTTCATCCTTATAATAATTTTAGGTTAAGTTTGTCCTTTTTTCCAGTTTCTTGAAGTATGAAGTTAGCTTATTTGAAATCTCTCTTGTTTTTTTTAATGTCGCATTTTAAAAATTTTTGGTAAAAATTCCCTCTTAGAACTGCTTTTAGTGTATCCCCTAAGTTTCAGTTGTTATATTTCCATTTTCATTTGTCCCAAGATAGTTTTGATTTCTGTTTTGACTTCTTCATTGAATTTGGTTGTTCAGTATTATGTTGTTTAATTTCCATGTATTTTCGTTTTCTTCCTGTAATCATTTCTAGTTTCATAGAAAGCTGTTTGATATGATTTTGATCTTAAATTTATCAAGACTTGTTTCATGAAGTAACATATAATCTATCCTGAAGAATGTTGCCTGTATGCTTGAGAAGAATGTGTATTCTGCTGCTTTGGAATGGGAGTTTATGTAGATGTCTGTTCATCTCTTCATAAATGTTGTTTATGTGCAATTGTCTCTTATTGACTTTCTCTTTTGATGAACTATCTACTACTGAATGTGGGTGTTAAAGACTTCTACTGTTACTGTATTGTTGACTACTTCTCTCTATAGGCCTCCTAATATTTGTTTTATATATTTAGGTGCTCCTATGTTGGGTGCACAAATATTACAAATGTTATATCCTCTTGTTGGAGTCAGCCTTTTATCATTATATAAGGCCATTCTTTGTTTCTTGTTACAGACTTTGTCTTAAAGTCTATTTTGTCAAATCTGGGTACAGCTATCCCAGCTTTGTTTGATTTCCATTTGTTTGAGATATCTTTCTATCACCACACATTCATTGAATCTTGTTTTTTTAATCCAGTCAGCACTATATGTTATTGATTAGAGAATTTTAAATAATTATTTATATATATGGACTTGTACTGCCATTTTATTAATGGTTGCATGATGTTTTGTAATCCTATGTCCCTTTCTCTTCTCCCTGTTTCTATCTTTGTGCTTTGATGATTTTTTGTAGTGATATGCTTGGATTTATTTTATTTTATTTTATGTATATACTATAGGTTTTTGCTTTGGAATTACCATGAGACTTACATAGAACATCTTACGTTTTTGACAGTCTGTTTAAAGTTTAAAACAACTTAGGTTTGAACACATTCTATAGGCCCACTTTTTTACTCTCCATAGTACTATTTGACATTTCATCTTTTTATCTTGTGTATCCATTAACAAATTACTATATAGTTTTTCCTACTTCTATATTTTGTCCTTCATGTTAGATTTACCAGTGATTAATCAATCATCATTGTAACTTTAAATAATTCTGAACTTAACTGTATCTTCTGAAAGATGTCTGTTCAACATTTCTTGCAAGCAGGTCTAATGGTGATGGATTTCTTCAACTTTTGTTTGCCTGGAAAACTATCTTTGTTTAAATTAAGAAGGTCAACTTTGTCAGGTAAAATTCTCAGTTGTCAGTAGCTTTCTTCCTTTGTCAGAATTTTTACAGTATTATTCCACTCCCACTGGTCTATGACATTTCTATTGAAAAATTTACTCATGGTTGTATAGGGATTCCGTTGTAAGTATTAAATTGTTTTTCTTTTGCTGTTTTTAAGAGTCTCTCTTCTTTTAGCTTCTGACAATTTAATTATAATGTATCTTGGTGTGAGTCTCTTTGAAAGTGAAAGTTGCTCAGTCATGTTCAACTCTTTGTGACCCCATGGACTATAGAGTCTGTGGAACTTTCCAGACCAGAATATTGGAGTGGGTAACCTTTACCTTCTCCAGGGGATCTTCAATGTGGGATCTCCCACATTGCAGGCAGATTCTTTGCCAGCTGAGCCACAAGGGAAGCTACAAGTGAGTCTTTTTAAATTAATCTTGTTTAGAACTCTGTGTCCTCAGTCTGATGGTCAGTATCTTTCCTTATATTAGGGAAATTGTCATTTCTTCCAATGAGTATTGTGTCTGTTTCTATCTCTCTTTTCCTTCTTGGATGCCTTAAATGTGATTATTGGTCTTCATGATACTGTCCCATAAGTGCCTTAAGCTATCTTAAATTTTTTTTCTTTTTGATCTGATTGGATGAAGTCCACTTCCCTGTCTTTGAATTTGGTGATCCATTTTTCTGCTTCATCTGTTCTTCTATTAAACTCCTTTAGGATTTTTCAGTTCAGTTCCTATAATCCTCAGCACTATATCTTTGGTACCTTCTTATATTTTGTATCTCTTGTTGAAATTCTCACATTGTTACATTCTTCTAATCATGTTGAGCATCTTTATGATCACTATTTTTAATTCTTCATAAATCACTTACCTCCATTTCATTAATGATGTTTTCTGAGTCTTTATCTTTTTTGTTTTGTTTTGTTGCAATACATTTCTCTGTTTCTTCATTTTCCTGGGCTCCCTGTGTTGGTTTCATTGTACTACATAAAACATCTATCTCAGTCTTGAATGAGTGGCCTCGTGAAGGAAGTGAACTTTATCATTTAACACTGCCCTAGCTCTTGGATTGCCTTTCAGACTTTTGTGATCACCTAAGCAGCCTTGGCAACCCACTCTAGTATTCTTGCCTGGAGAATCCTGAGGATGGAAGACCCTGGTGGGCTGCCGTCTATGGGATCATAGAGAGCTGGACACAACTGAAGTGACTTAGCATAGTAAGCAGCCTTCTTATTCTTAGTGGCTTTTAGTAGTTGAACTATCAGTTTCCCAAACTGTAGGGTCTTACTCAGTACCTTCATGTGGTCTGATTGGAAGCTGGACATTCCATTCGGGCAACAACATTTAAAGTATGTAAATATACATCTTTCAGGGGATGATTGGGAGATGGGCATTTCTCTCTCCTACATCGGTACTGAACCCTAGGGTGGATAGCCACTTAAGGATTATTTGTTTGCTGCCATACTGTGGAAATTGAACACAAGCACTGTTTACCACCAAAGCCAGGCTATCAAGAGATGTTTCCTCTATGTGGCACCCACAGAAGCCAGGTGACAGACATGTGTACCAACTCCATTCTAGGAGATATCAGCAAAGTAGGATGGGGGAGAGGGAGAACACAAAGACAGTGTCCACAGGTCTCTGAGGACTCTAGATTGCACTGCAGTTGGCCCTGGATATGTGTTAAATTAAGCAAATACACTTCTTTCATGGTAAGACTAGGTTTCTTTCACAAAAAGACTGGGCTTCTTTCTGTCTGCTACATTTGTGCTGGGCTCTGGGAGTTAGACATAGTGAATCAGCATTTATTATCTCTGAACTTTCCCAGTGGTCCAGTGGTTAAGAATCCACCNACTTCTTTCATGGTAAGACTAGGTTTCTTTCACAAAAAGACTGGGCTTCTTTCCGTCTGCTACATTTGTGCTAGGCTCTGGGAGTTAGACATAGTGAATCAGCATTTATTATCTCTGAACTTTCCCAGTGGTCCAGTGGTTAAGAATCCACCTGCCAATGCAGAAGATGGGTTCAATCCCTGACTTGGGAAGATCCCATATGGCATGGGGCAACTAAGCCCATGGGCCAAAACTACTGAGGCTGCACTCTAGAACCCATGTGCCACAACTGTGGAAACCTAGGTACCCTAGAGCTAGTGCTCTGCAACAAGAGAAACTGCAATGAGAAGCCTGTGTGCAGCAACTAGAGAGCAGCCC
>SJYA01009618.1:0-14714 GCA_006410615.1 Neotragus moschatus
ATAGTCATTGTATTAGGGAATTCAATAGCTTATACATTTTTGCTCATTAATATTTAAATTTTATGATTTATTTAACTTTTGAATCCTCATGAATAGTTAAGCATTATGATTTATTCAAATTGATAATATTTCATCAGTTTAGAATTTAACATTAATCAAATTAATCTAAATCATTAAAATCACTGTTGTTGAAGAAAAATCACGTGGTATTAGAAGATGAAGAATGAATACATTCCAAAAATTACATATATATAGATTTTGGGTTTTTTTTTTTTTTTTACAAAAATTGCACTGAATATAGTCACTAATTGTTTCATATACATCTGCTTGAAAGCTTCAATTTCTAGAATGTGAAGGATGGCTTTGCTTGCTAATCTGCAACTATCCAAAACATTATAGCCAAGTTCTTCTATAATTTACTTTGATGACTAGCAAATTTAGGTATACTATATAGATCTACATGTAAACATAGATATGGTTATAAAATTACCTTTTAAAAATTATGTCATGATACAATCCTCATATTTATATAATTCTCTGTGTTGTGTGTGGTCACTGCGTTATTTTTCTTCCCTAAATAGTACCGCATAATTGCAGCTTGCTTATAGCCAGAATTTTCTTCTTTCACAGGGTAGAGAATGAAATAAAATACTATTACTTCCTTCCCATCTTANTAAACATAGATATGGTTATAAAATTACCTTTTAAAAATTATGTCATGATACAATCCTCATATTTATATAGTCCTCTGTGTTGTCTGTGGTCACTGCGTTATTTTTCTTCCCTAAATAGTACCGCATAATTGCAGCTTGCTTATAGCCAGAATTCTCTTCTTTCACAGGGTAGAGAATGAAATAAAATACTATTACTTCCTTCCCATCTTATTCTTCTTTCCTGACAAGTAAATATAAAGTATTATCAACTTTAGTTTCAAGTTCTTGGTTATGATGATTTCCCTTCATGTAATAAACTCACAAAATGGTATTTTATCTCTTTTATTTTGTAGNTCTTCCCTAAATAGTACCGCATAATTGCAGCTTGCTTATAGCCAGAATTCTCTTCTTTCACAGGGTAGAGAATGAAATAAAATACTATTACTTCCTTCCCATCTTATTCTTCTTTCCTGACAAGTAAATATAAAGTATTATCAACTTTAGTTTCAAGTTCTTGGTTATGATGATTTCCCTTCATGTAATAAACTCACAAAATGGTATTTTATCTCTTTTATTTTGTAGTCAAGGATCTGGCCCCCAAAACATACTTTAATAGAGCTTATCTGGGACACTACTTTCAGAAATGTCATTACAGCGCTAGAGAATTGGCATTTTCTGTGCCAAGATGTCACTTCTAATAATAGTGTGTCTGAGGAAGTAAAGCTGAGCGAAAGAACCAGCAGGGTGGGGAAGAGCAAGTGTGACTCATCTGTAAATTACAGGGATTTGTGGGATGATGATCTCACCAACAGGGCCTCTCCTCTCCTTCATCAGGATATTCCCCGGCGAAGGGTGGGGCTGTCAGGACTCCACTGTGGGACTGGGAGTGGTGGGAGAAAGCTCCCTCTTGTGTTTCACATTTTAAAGCCATTCACAGATGTTTTGGCGCTCTCTGCCTTGCAGAAGGTAGAGATCACGTGACGATGGAACTCTTCTTGCCTTGCTGCTAAGTACAGTTTCTATCCATGACAGAGTTCTTACTCAGTATGCTTGCTTGATTAGTGTCTATCATGTCCAACTCTTTGCAATCCCACGGACTGTAGCCTTCCAGGCTCCTCTGTCCATGGATTCTCCAGGCAAGAATACTGGAGTGGGGTGCCTTGCTCACCTCCAGGGGATCTTCCCCACTGAGGGATCGAATCAAGGTTTCCTGCATTGCAGGCGTATTCTTTACCGACTAAACCACCAAGGAAGCCCTCTTACTCCCTAACTCAACCTAGAACTATTTAAGTAGTCATGGTTAAGTAATGGGCTTTCCTGGTGAGGCAGCANCACCTCCAGGGGATCTTCCCCACTGAGGGATCGAATCAAGGTTTCCTGCATTGCAGGCGTATTCTTTACCGACTAAACCACCAAGGAAGCCCTCTTACTCCCTAACTCAACCTAGAACTATTTAAGTAGTCATGGTTAAGTAATGGGCTTTCCTGGTGAGGCAGCAGTAAAGAAGTCGCCTGCAACGTAGGAGCCTAAGGAGATGAGGGTTCGATTCCTGTGTGGGGAAGATCCCCTGGAGGAGGGCATTGCATTATATATAATCAGAGAATAGCATTTAAAAGAGAGATTCCCTATAGACCACAGGGCGGGGAACTGTTTTGATAAAAGCAGTTCTTATCAGGGACAAAAATAGCAAATTTTAGGGGAGTCAGGGATGGATAGAAAAATAGAACTAATATAGTTATTTCTGTAGTTCGGATTAGAATGTCAGTTACATACAAGCTGTTTGCCAAGGTAAATGGGACCCCTCCACCCCCAGAAAAGTTGATTTTCTGTGTTTCTGTCTCCATAGCAGCTATTTTGGTTGTTTTTATTTTTATTTTTTTAGAAAAATGGCACTCTATGAAAGTGAAAGTGGAAGTCACTCAGTCCTGTCCGACTCTGTGCAACCCCATGGACTGTAGTCCATGGGATTCTCCAGGCCAGAATACTGGAGTGGGTAGCCTTTCTCTTCTCCAGGGGATCTTCCCAACCCAGGGATTGAACCCAGGTCTCCCACATTACATGCAGATTCTTTACCAGCTGTGTCACAAGAGAAGCCCCTATATTTTCTATTTAAAACCAATGACAATCTTTTGAAATTATTGTTTTTAGATGACGAAATTAGGAAGGTTGAATAATTTGCTCTTAAATGGAAGATTCAAGATTTGAAATCAGTTCTATTTGGTGTCAACCCATGTTTTTTGTTAACACTGTTATGTGGCTCCTATATCCTTTTTTATCAGCAAGTACCTTAAAGTCCAAATTTAACTTAACAAGGGTTGTTTCCTAGTTAAAAAACTGAAAACTCCAGAAACGTTGTATTAGACATTCATACTAGACTAGTATCCAATTCCTCCTGGGCTTCCTGGGTGGCACTAATGATACAAAATCTGCCTGCCAGTGCAGGAGACATAAGAGACATGGGTTCGATTCCTGGGTTGGGAAGATCCCCTGGAGGAGGGCGTGCAACCCACCCCAGTATTCTTGCCTGGACAATCCCATGGATGGAGGAGCCTGGTGGGCTACAGTTCACGGGTTGAAAAGAGTCGGACAGGACTGGAATGACTTAGCACACATCACGTGATTCTTCAAAAAGGTTATAGTCTAGTGACTGCCAACAGGTGAAAACCAGAATTAGGGGGTGGGGTGGGGAACTTGCAACAACACTAAAGCCATTTCATAACAAAGTGGCACAAGACACAATAAAGAGAAAATTTAGGATGGATATGTTTACTGTCTTCAAAGTATTATGTAGGCTGTCACATAAGAGAGGGATTAATTTATCTTGAATAGCCCTAAGGATTAGAATTAGAAGCAATTGGCACATATTTTCGGCTAAAGATAAAAAGTTATTTCTACCTGTCAGAGCTGTCTAAAAATAGTTTCAAAAATGCTTTTGTGAGAGAACAAAATTTTCTGTATCTGGAAATCTTCCCATATCATGTTTGTTGACATATTCTGGCAAGAGTTTTGTTGGCAGGATTCACATATCAGGAACTGATATACACATCTATTAAGGTGCTTTCCTGGTGGGTCAGATGGCAAAGAATCTGCCTGCAATGCCGGAGACAGATCAAATTCAAGTTTGATCCCTGAGTTGGGAAGATCCCCTGGAGAAGGAAATGACAACCCTCTCTAGTATTCTTGCCTGGACAATCCCATGGACAGAGGAGCCTGGTGGAGTATAGTCCATGGAATCACAAAGAGTTGAACACAACTGAGCAACTAATACTTCCACTTTCACATGTTTTAAGGGCCTAAACATTACATGACTTCTCCGCTATTTCCTTGTCGCTGCTAGTACTAAGAGGTACTGTAATACCCCGAGTGTATCAGGGATGGGAAGCAAAAAAGAAGTGAAGTAGGAAAATTAAAAATAAAAAGGGAAATGAGGGTAAGAGGGCCATGTCTAGGAAATGAAAAAAAAAAAAAAATCAGGTCATCTAAATCTGTGTCCCATGGGGCTCCTCTGGACAGAGTAGCCAAGATAGAGTTGGGCCCCCAGACAGCCTTTCCCTGACCTTTCAAATGTTCACACATTTAATGGTGGTTTAGAGTTGGCTTAACTTGTTGTTATTTTTCCTCTGAGACGGCTTTTTCCTCTTTAGTTAGAAAGGCAGAGCTCTAACTCTGCTGTGTAGAAAAAGCTATTAAAAGGAGATTGTGGTATATAAAATGGAGACACATTTTTGATCATATTTCAAAGGATTTGAAGAGAAAGACAAGAAAATCAATAAGTGCATGGATTCCTTTACACTTTAAAAAGACAATTCTTTCCTTTCTAAAGTCTGTTTCTGGGTGTTCCTGCTGTGAAATCAGTCCATAACACCCAGATTTAATGGAAATTTACTTGGGAAAAGGATAAAATAGTAAACAGAACAGTGGAGTTCAACTGTTTTTCTTTTTTCTACCTTTGACGAGTGATGATACTTGCAATGGAAACCATGTAATTTTCTGATTATTTTACTTATTTATTTCATTAGAGGAAGGTTGGCATTCAGTTTTATTTGTGAAGTACAGAATCAAGTCCTTTTAATTTATCATCATACCCCAAAATATTTTGCAGACTTTTGTCTATGACATAGGAACTTTTGTTTGACTGATACTTTGGCTAACAAAACCCATAAAGCACATCACATGAAATACTTCAGCAAAGAGAACATCAAGCTAAGAATAAAATCCTCGGCAGTTTGTAAGGGCAGATGACCATTTTGGATGCTTGATGGGTTATTCTAAAAAGCAATTCTTCTTGAGAAAAAGAATATTCTTTGCTTGAGGGGATCTTCTCCAAACCAAATCCCTTCTAAAATCTGCACTCTTAGTAAGTATGAAAAGGAGGCAGAGTCTTCTTTATTGCAATAGGAATTTTATCCTGATTCATCTATGTCTTTTAGTTTTTGCTGGAAATACTAGACCCTGTTATTTTCTCTCCCTCTCTCTTTCTCTCTTTGAAGTTCATATTCAGTTTTAATGAAACTTTTTAAAAATGTTGAGATATTGTAGATTCACATATACTTGTAAGACAATACAGAAATCTTATGTATCCTTTACTGCTTATTCTAATAGCATTTTTCTAAGCTGTAACACAATAACCAGAATATTAATGTTGATAGCGTGCAGATGCAAAATGCACAATGTTTTCCCTAGTGTACCTCTTCCTCATATTGTTATTTTCTAGCCACAGTTTTTCCTCCTGCCCCGACCCCTTCCTTAACCCCTGGCAATCACTAATTAGTTCTCTAGTTCACACATTTTGTCTTTTCAAAAATGTCGTTTAAATAGAATCATATAGTGTCTTAGTCTGCTTATGCTGCCATAACAAAATATAATTGATTCAATGGCTTAAACAACAGAAATTTATTTTCTCACAGTTCTGGAGATTGGAAAGTCCAAGATTAAGGTAGTGGACAATTTAGTTCTTGATGAGAGCTCTCCTCTCTGAGAGGAGTACATTCTAATTGTGTTCTCACGTTATGGAGAGAGAATATAAGAAAATGCTCGGGCGTCTCTTCTTATTTACTCACATCATGAAATCTTTACCCTCATGTCCCCATCTAACCCTGTACATACCATCACTTTGGGGGATAGGGCTTGGACATAGGAATTTTGGAGGGAAACAAAATATTCAGTCTATGATATAGAATATTGAACCTCTGGGAGCTGACTTCTTTCACTCATTGTAATTGATTCATCCAAGTTTTTGTGTGCATCAGATTTTTTTTTTTTTTTAAATTGCTGAGTACTATTCTCGGCCAAGGATTTGCCGTGATGTGTTTAATTATTTACCTGTTGAAGGACCCCTGGGCTGTTTTCAGTCATCAGCTCTTACAAATAAACTGCTATAAACATTTGTGTACCACCCCCCCCACACACACACACTTTTTTTTTTTAATGGGCCTGAATGTAACNTTAAATTGCTGAGTACTATTCTCTGCCAAGGATTTGCCGTGATGTGTTTAATTATTTACCTGTTGAAGGACCCCTGGGCTGTTTTCAGTCATCAGCTCTTACAAATAAACTGCTATAAACATTTGTGTACCACCCCCCCCACACACACACACTTTTTTTTTTTAATGGGCCTGAATGTAACTATTCTTTCCTCTGGGATAAATGCCCAGAAGTACAATTGCAGGGTCGTATGTTAATTGCATGCTTAGCTTTTAAAGGGACTGTCAAATTCTTTTCCAGAGGCTCTACCTTTTCACAGTCACACCAGTGATTTTCCTATTTTCTAATTATTTTTTTAATTGTTAAGTTTGGAGAGTTGTATATTCTGTTGCTTCATTCTTTGTTGGATGTGTGGTTTGCAAACATGTATTTTGTTCCTGTCTGGAACTTGTGTTTTAATCCTTTAATAGTAAGAGTATCGAAAAAAACAAGTTGTTAATGTTATTGATGTTCAATTTATCAAAATTTCATTTTGTTTTTGGTGTCAGTTTTAAGAACTCTTTGGCTAGCTCTAAATCCAAAGATTTTTCTCTGTTTATTTTTTCTTAAAGTTTTAATTTTACATTTAGGTTTGTGATTTATCCTGAGTCATGCTTGTATAAAATATGATTCCTAGGTTAAGTTTAATTTATTGTGCCTTTGGATATCCCATTGCTTCATTACTCTTTTTGGAAAAGTTTCCTTGATTGAATTGCAAAGCATTTTTGTTTCTCAAGTGACAGAGAATTTCAAATGAAGCAAAGAGTTTAGCTCCCCGTTCTAAACTAAGGTATTATTTTTGGTTTGTTTTTTTTTGGGGGGGGGGATGGGCAGTTTGGTCAGACTCCTCCCATACTCTACATGCCATCATATGATTTTGTACTCAGACAAAAACAACACAAAATTGGTATCCGTTCTCTTAATTTTTCAATTACGTAAATTCTCATTTAATTTTTTTTTTTTTTTTTTTGATTTGCTTTTAGTTGTGTTGGGTCTTCCTGCTCTGAGCAGAGGCTGCTCTCTTGTGGAGCACGGGCTGCCTTATTCTGACGCTTCTCTTGTGGAGCACGGGCTGTAGGCACACAGACTTCAGTAGCTGTGGCTTGCTGGCTTTGGAGTCCTGACTCTGTAGTTGCGGCATGCTGCTGCTGCTGCTGCTAAGTCACTTCAGTCGTGTCTGACTCTGTGCGACCTCATAGACGGTAGCCCACCAGGCTCCCCGTCCCTGGGATTCTCCAGGCAAGAATACTGGAGTGGGTTGCCATTGCCTTCTCCAATGCATAAAAGTGAAAAGTGAAAGTGAACTCGCTCAGTTGTATCCAACTCCTAGCGACCCCATGGACTACAGCCTACTAGGCTCCTCCGTCCATGGGATTTTCCAGGCAAGAGTACTGGATTGGGCTGCCATTGCCTTCTCCAATACAGACTTAATATTATTTCATCTTACTGCCAAACCAATATGTGCTTGGCGATTGACCTAATAGATAAAACCTGTGCCTGTGGTAATGGATAATCAGTCTTTGCACATTCAGATCCTTGTGGAGTCTAGAGGTTTTTTAACCAAGGAATTGGTAAATTCTTTTAAATTCTGAAAACACAAAATTCTTTGGAACTTCTTTCCTAGGTAATTGGGCACTAACTCTCAATCCGTTCTTCTAAGAAAGGCTTTTCACAGATACCAAGATATGTTCTTCTTCAATAAAGTACAGTCCATGGCTTTCCTCAAATTAAAGACAAAACAAACAAACAGAAAACAAAAACAAAAACTCTGTGTTTAAATGAAAGATGCTTTAATCTCTGGTAAGGGAATGGAGAAGATATGCTTCCCATTGCTAATTTGACCTTAAAATCAGTATCTCTTGGAAATAATATTTTTTAATATCTCTAAAATGTTTGTTTTCTAAAGTTTAAAGAAGGGAGGGGGAAAGAAAAACAAAAGAAAACAAAACAAAAACAACCTGCTTTTGAAAGTGAAGAAACTAGAAATCGGAAGATCCAATGCCCTTCTCAGAACTTCTGGTCCACATCTATTTAAAACTTATCTTTGCATGTCATGTGCACCTGAAAAATGCTAGCTACATTCCAGAAATTTTTATTCCAAGTGAAAGTTTTAAGATTCATAAATGTATTTTCTCTTAGATTTCATGTTGAAAAACTTTCTATTTGCAGAATAGTGAAAGAAAAAAGGAAACTGTGTACTTGTATTTCACAAATATGCAATATATACAGCCTCAGATCCCTAAAGTTTATTTGCAAGGTCGCTTGCTTTCTTTGTGAATTATCTATATGTCCTCTTCTCAATCAATGAAATGGATCTCTGTAGAAACTCAATAATCTTGAGATTGAAAGGAGTAACATATTATTCTAAGGATAAGAAAGTTAAAGGGAATAAAATGCTATGTTTTTCTGTGACAGGCAACTGAGGTGGCACTTAGTGGGAAAAAATGCCTTTTGTTCCTTAGAATGGCAAGTTAATGTCATAATAGTATTACCAACTTTGAGAGTTGCCCCTTTTTCAAATTCATGTCTTCAAAAAAAATCTCAAGAAAGGGTAAAGCAAGAGTATTTTGGGGGCAAAAATATATTAATTTTCTAGTTTGAATTTCTGACTGTTATCTGTATAATTAATGGTTTGACTTCATATCAGTATACTGGAACTTCTTTAAAATAGTTTTTTTTTTTTAATGTTAAATTGTGACAGCTGCTTTGATTTTGACAGACATCCAGTGAAGTGTTTCCGATGCAATATGACAGTACCAGCCGTGACGTTAATTGCATCTTTTGTTGGAAAATGCCACATATAACATTTCAAATAGAATCCAAACACTAGGATAACTATTCATTTATTTCATTTTGCAGTAGAACTCTGAAATATTGGCCTTCATTTTGTCTTTCTTAGTTTCATAATTGACTATTTTAACTATATGCACTGATCACATTAGCCAGCACTATCAGTTAAATAGACCGGCGTCAAGTATGTCTGTTATCAACAGCATATTGTACCCAATTCATTTAAGGAGAATATGTTACAGATTTAAGTTGCATTTTATTTTAAGGATAAAATTAATTTGAGAAACAAACAAGCCAGAAAGTCAAAAAATGTGAAATGTAAGTTCGACTTAGATGTTTTGATATGAATGTGCACAAAAAATGGAGTTAGAATTTCCTGGGTTCTCCTTTCTCTCTCTCTCTCTCTCTTTTTTTTTTTTTTGGTTTGAACATCTTTCTTAATATGAATTTAGTGTTATGGCTAAATTATTGCATTGTATGCATGCATGCATTCATTCATGTGTGTGCGCGTGCTAATTAGTTTCAGTCATGTCCTACTCTTTGTAAACTCATGTACTGTAGCCTGCCAGGCTTTTCTGTCCATGGCATTCTCCAGACAAGAATACTGGAATGAGTAGCCATGCCCTCCTCCAGTGGCTCTCCCCAACCCAGGGACTGAACCCACATCTCTTACATCTCCTGAATTGTCAGGCAAAGTCTTTACCACTATGCCACCTGCATTCATTTGCATATTGATTTAATAAATATTTTAAAACTTTATTTCGTTTCAGGAACAGTGGTGAGCAAAACAGTAACTGGTTGCTGCCTCCATAAGGGTCACATTATATCAAATATTGCTTTAAAACGATGCATAATTAGTACCATCATGTGACCCAACTTTTCTTACACCTATGGTCAGCTTCAGCCTAGAAGCACTGAAATAATTTTATCGTAATTCCATTTTCTATGGCTTCCAGTTGTACTCCTCACCGACATGTTGCTTGAGAGCTTTAAAAAAAAAAAATTCATTTACAAGACCCCAGTGCCAACCTCAGGAAATGAAACTATCCCTGTTTATTTTCTGATTTGTTATTGTCATGGAAGTACAAAGAAAATAAATAATGCACATGGCAATAATTAAGTCTGACCATGGGAAACACTTTCCCTGAACCAACCACTGTCTTTTGGGTTCCGTAGTGACGATCAGTCCTATTCCATAATAGCTATCTCCACAATGATAATGTCAGTGTTTGTAACAGATTTGTGTTCATAGTGTTGCAATGTTAAAAAAAAAAAAAGAAAAAATCTACCAGCAACTGGTACTCTCTGATGTCCTTGGAAACGTTAGCCAAAATATAAAAGTTCAATATCCATTATTGACGAGGACTCAGGAAAGACATGTAGAAATAGTTAAGAATATACTGATTATCAGATTTACTAAGATACTGAAGAGACTAAATGTCCTCATTTTGCTATTGAGAATTGTGGGACATTAATAAGCACTAACTAACAGAAGATGTTATCACAGGCCGTTTAGAGAGACCAGGAACTTGTTTTCAGCTTTGACTCATTACTTAAATATAAGTGATCTTCAGGGTTCTATCACCATCTCTCTTTTTATCTTTATACTTACCTTGAGTGAATTTGTGTATTCTTATGACTTTAACTCCCTGAGAAGGAAATGGCAGCCCACTACAGTATTCTTGCTGGGAAGATTTCATGGACAGAGGAGCCTGGTGGGCTATAGTCCATTGGGTGGCAATGAGTCAGACATGAATGAGTGACTGAGCACACACACACGCCTTTTAACTGTATTGATGGTTGTCAAATCCTGACTTCACTACTAAAGATGATTTTCAACAGTTTGCTCTATATGTTCATGTTCTTTATTTTTTATTGCAGTACCTTCAAAATTTGAATTGCTGTCCCCAGTTTTGTTCCACACCTTATGTTTTTTTAATTGTCATCCTTTTCAGATTGCTTGCATAAAACATTGGTAATGACTTTGTCTTCTCATCCTGACCTCCATCTCTAGGTTGCCAAAATGAGCAAATTTTTCTATCTTCTCTCATGTAGGGGTTCTATTTTTCACTCTTACTGCCATTTCTATACACGAAGTCATATTGTTTCCATACATATTTGCCTATTTACAACAGCTTTCCAACACCTACTGTCTCAGAATTTTCTGAAGAAAATGTACAGAAATTGGTCCTGTTCCTGTGCTGCTAGCAACGATCGTAACATTCCAAATACATCAGCCTGACGTGCAAGGCTTCTGCTCATGCCCACTTCGAAACCATTCTCCACATATACCAGAGGGACATATTCAAAATAAATCAGAGCATGTCCCAGATCTACTTATGAAAATGATGCTAGAAGCTTCCTATTGCTTCTACAGTACAACCTAACCTCTGTTCCCAGCTGAAGGGCTGTGCGTGACCTGACCCTGACCAGCTGCCTACCTGCTCACCCCTATTTATGCCACTCTATTCTTTGCTTGCTACGTTCTGGAAACACTGACTTTGATAATCAAAGCTACATAGTTCATAAGGTATTCTTTTAAGTATTAACTGGGAAAGCAGAGAAAATAATGTCTTGCCAACTTAAAAAGAAAGGAGAGAATTATATAGAGAATAATTGCTATAATTCAGTTTCCATTACCACTAATAAAGAAAACTGAGGCTGTCATAATCACTAGGAATTTTCATTAGTATGCTTCTATTTTATCATAAAAGTCTGAAAATGGTTGAGTTGTGATTTTTGACATAATTCCTGAGCTTGTATGAGTGTGTGAATATGAATGTATAACTTCACTCATAGGAAACACAGTCAAGATGTGAATATGATAATTGCACAGAGGTTATCCTTCTACTTAAAATGAGCTGTATTTCTGGAAAAAAATACGAATGTTTCACAATTTTAGTAGGTTTTAAAGAAGTCACTTTAGCTTTTCCACAATCTTAGTTGACTTTAAAATAGTTTCTGACTCAGGTCATTTTGAGCACTTTTTTCTTGAAATACTTTTGCTCTGGTTCACCATTATCCGGATACATCCTTTTATATTATATTCATAGACACAATTCCTTGTTTTGTAATTCAGTATTTAAAATTTGCAGTTTATTAAATTTAATATTTAAACGCCTTTTCAGGTGTGAATAACTGCATTGTGTACAAGGCAGGGGGATAAACAAGACTGAGTTGCTGTAGCCTGGTCAGGAGACCCCATAATTAATAATAACTTATCTTGTACATTCCTATTGATCCTTTAACTTAGTTTCTTTATTTCCTGCTCTTCCCAAGATGAGAAGACAATTGTGAAGTCTCCTAATGAGCTAACATAGACTCAAAAGATCATTAAGCAGGGGACTTGAAGAAAATATTTAGGCAGGAAGTAGTTTGACCCTTAAGAAGTCTTACTACATTATTTATTTATGTGCTGCTTTTATTAGCTGTCAGTTGTTATTAAAAACTCTGTGTCTTAAATAGACTTATTGAGAGTTTATCATTTTTATGTGGGACAAAAACTGAAACTCAAGGCCTGGATGTTTATGTCCTGATGTATTAATGAAAATCATACACAATAATACCCATTTGCACGCAGATCTGTGAGTTGTCATATCATGATATAATACTATTAAAATATTTAAAAATTCGCTGAATCTCTTACATCAATAATAAACATTTACTAGATTTCGTAAGCTGTTGTCAGATGATAACTTGTGTTACTTGTGGAAAAACTGGCAGTTTTATATCAAAGAGAAATTAGAAATTTGTCAGTGGGGAATTGCATTTGAAATGTTTGAAGTCTAAATTCATATTTTTGAAGCATTTTTTCAGAAGAATATATGATTATTCCGTTAATTTTTCTAAGATCACATTCTCTAACTTCAAAATTCTCTACTTCACCTGTTCATTCATTTTCATAATTAGAACACTGAAAATTCTACAGGAAGCACTCTGGTTTTACAGTCATTCTGGGCTGTGTTTGTGAATGGTTTAGGGACAGAGAGTTAAATCCGCATGAAATCATCACATTTCCCTAGATGTCACCGTGAAATTAGTACTTTCTCCTGAAAATTTCCATGAAATTACAAAAATTATTGCATGTTTGTCTCTGGATAACTTGCTTGAAAAAATAAAGGAGACTGAGTCAATCTGTCTTGTATCTCAATTCCTGGTATAGCTAATTATTCAGGAAGCTAATACCACAAATTAAACAGTCGAAGAAAAGGTGTATAGTTTATATAAGAAAATTTTAGAAGATGAGTCTTTAAACATCTAAATCCATTGACCAGAGAGCCCTAACTTCTGTTTGTTTCCATTGAATGACAGACCATGGCACATACACATGTTTTCCTTTTTGTCAGTTTCATATTTAACAGTTGCAACTGTTAGGTAAATAATGGAATACTATATATTATCATTAAAACTGGCTAAATTGATGAATTAACCACAATAAAAGCTACTTTAAAAAATTTTATGGGAATGTCTTTTCAAGTATGATTTAAAGAAAATACTTAGATTAGATGCACAGCCCAGCCTAATGTTAGTATGGGCCATCTTCTAAAAAATATTTAGTTTTAATTGAATGATAACTCATTTACACTATTGTATTGGTTTCTGCCATACATCAACATGACTTAGCCACAGGTATACATATGTCCCCTCCCACCTGAATCTCCCTTCCACCTCCCCACCCACCCCATCCCTCTAGGTTGTTGCAGAGCACTGCTTTCAGCTCTGAGTGTTATAGCAAATGCTCACTGGCTATTTTACATTTTATATATGGTAGTATATATGTTTCCATGCGACTATCTCCATTCATTCCACCCGTTCCTTCCCACTGTGTCCACAAATCTGTTCTCTGTGTCTGTATCTCCATTGCTGCCCAGCAAATAAGTTCATTGGTACCATCTTTCTAGATTTCATATATATGTGTTAATACACACTAATACAGAATGAGAAAGACTAGAGATCTCTTCAAGAAAATTAGAGATACCAAGGGAACATTTCATGCAAAGATGGGCTCGATAAAGGACAGAAATGATATGGACCTAACAGAAGCAGAAGATATTAAGAAGAGGTGGCAAGAATAAACAGAAGAGCTGTACGAAAAAGATCTTCACGATCCAGATAACCATGATGGTGTGATCACCCACCTAGAGCCAGATATTCTGGATGTGAAGTCAAGTGGGTCTTAGAAAGAATCACTACAAACAAAGCTAGTGGAGGTGATGGAGTTCCAGTTGAGCTATTTCAAATCCTGAAAGATGATGGTGTGAAAGTGCTGCACTCAGTATGCCAGCAAATTTGGAAAACTCAGCAGTGGCCACAGGACTGGAAAAGGTCAGTTTTCATTCCAATCTCAAAGAAAGGCAATGCCAAAGAATGATCAAACTACTGCACAATTGCACTCATCTCACATGCTAGCAAAAGAATGCTCAAAATTCTCCAAGCCAGGCTTCAGCAACACGTGAACGGTGAAGTTCCTGATGTTCAAGCTTGTTTTAGGAAAGGCAGAGGAATGAGAGATCAAATTGTCAACATCCGCTGGATCATGGAAAAAGCAAGAGTGTTACAGAAAAACATCTATTTCTGCTTTATTGACTATGCCAAAGCNAGAATGCTCAAAATTCTCCAAGCCAGGCTTCAGCAACACGTGAACGGTGAAGTTCCTGATGTTCAAGCTTGTTTTAGGAAAGGCAGAGGAATGAGAGATCAAATTGTCAACATCCGCTGGATCATGGAAAAAGCAAGAGTGTTACAGAAAAACATCTATTTCTGCTTTATTGACTATGCCAAAGCCTTTGACTGTGTGGATCACAATCA
>SJYA01009620.1:0-14433 GCA_006410615.1 Neotragus moschatus
TTTCACAGCATCATCTTTCAGGATTTGAAATAGCTCAACTGGTATTCCATCACTTCCACTAGCTTTGTTAGTCTCACACATTAGGACTGCCAAAACTATGAGTAGACATCCAAATTATGGCTTGCCTAAAGTATACTGTGGGTGAGGGTATACTGGGGGTAGGGGTACAGGGGAATGATGAGACTGAAGAATATGTTTGGTCACTCAAGACTGACTGACTTTAAAAATTACTTCATAGAATTACACTCAAATACTTCATTATATGACAAACAAGAAAATTATTTTATGACAGTTAAGGATCTTTGTTGGTTAATAGGACAGAATAATGTACAGGTGATTGACATAGTGGTCTCTCTATCTACTAGTAATTTTACACTACAACAGCATAACAATGTTATCAGGGTTATACAGCAAATGTGTTCCGATATGTAAGGTAATAAATGTCTTAATACTTATTGTGAGCTCAAGAACATGTACAGAAAGAGTTTCACATACACCTGAACAAAATAATAGATTAGTAAATCCTCAGGATAGGTTAATCAATGGACAGGGACAATTTGATTGTTTAATGAAGTAATACTGCTTCTTGAAATTACTGAGAAGAGATCAGTTTGAAATGAACACATACACACTATTACATATAAAATGGATAATCAACAAGAACCAGTCTATTGTATGGGACAGGGAACGTCACTCAATATTCTCCAATAACCTATAAGGGAAAAGAATCTGAAGAAGAATGTACTGAATCACTTTGCTACACACCTGAAACTAATACAACATTGTAAACCAACTATACTCCAAAATAAAATAAAAATTAAATTTAAAAAAGAAAATAAGTTAGCCATTAATCTGACAGTGTAGATAAAAATTTCAGAAGTAATTTCAGAGTAAATTTAGTTACTGATTAAACATATATTTAGAATAGTACCACCATGAAATAATACTAAAAGTCTCAAATTTATTTTCTAGGCAGGACTGTTGTTAAACCTTTTTGAAAAAATTTAAATGATTTCTGAGGTAGAAATGAAAGAGCTTAAAAAATGAATAATGAGTAATATTTCTTTCTGATACAATATTTCTTATGCGAATTATCAAAGTTCTCATTTTTCAAACATTAGTTTTAATTTTTAAATGTTCTTATGAGGCTAAAGTTCATTAAGTTAACATAAAACTTTTCCAGAATGAGCATATCTCATGTAATACATAAATTTATGTACTTGCAAAGCAAAAAATTAGCATATATTGTAAGATTAAGGAGATATTCTTTTAATAAACTACAATTATTTGCTTCCTTTAATCAAGCTATTTTGACTTCACTTGTTGTCATTACTCTGAATCTTCTTTCTAAAAGTATAAATAGAAATTCGATTCTTAACATTTAAACTTCCTACCATACTGTGTGGGCTTTTGGACTTAATATAATGCAATGCAATAAGCTGAAATTTAAATACAAAGGACTATATTCAACTTATTGGTTTATTGAAAATGTTAACTCTCAGCTCATGAAGCTCATAAAATGGCCTTTTTCACTACTCCTCTACAGAAGAGCAACCATCTTAGTCTGTCAAATTTCTTTAGTTCCAGATGGGTGCCTTAAAGAAGTACTGGAGTAAGCTATGAAATACATAGGTAATGGGTTCAATAATTTTGTGCTTGTCTCACAGCAGAAAATGAACGAAAGCAGCAGAGAAAAACATTCACTAACATTAAAGAAGCTGAAGAATAAGACAGTGATGTCTTGAGCTCACTATACTTTTTTAACCTGTTTAAAATTTATGAAATAATTTCAACCAGAATATTTTAAGTCTTTATATTAGCAAATAAATCTTAAAATCTAAGAGAATTCTTTCTTGAGTATTTAATAAACCATGTACCTTTAAGTATTTAAGAAATTAACTTTTTAAAATCAGAAATCTGGAAGGGTAAAACATTATATTCATGATCACAGAGAATCAATTTTGAAAAACAAAACTTTTCACTCTTTGATATACTAGACTTATTTCTCCATAACTTTTGGTTAGAAAAGTAATAAGAGAATTACCGATGCTGTTAATGGGGTGAGAGAGTTGTTTTCAAATGGGTTTATACAGCATGGGAATTCAGTACAGATGTTTGGAATAACTTGCAGCTGTTGCAGGGTGAATAGGCTTAATGAAATCACTGGGAATATTGAAGGAGAATTGCCAGAAGTACTTTAAAACATTTATATTATTGTGATTAAAAACTGTTTAATTAGAAGCCTAAAATTGGTCTTTAATTATGAATCAAATTTTTAGATGTCTATCATTGTTACATATTCCTGGGTATACATCCACAAACGTGTTCAATTGTAACAAAGTACCTAACTTACTATTAATATATGTCTTATGAGAAAACAATTTTCTTTAGTTTGATCAAGTTTTGGCTCAGTTAAATTCAAAATGCTTTATAAACTTATATGCAAAACACCAAAAGGATAAAGAGTGAATTAAAAAAAAGTCCCTCACTATTCTCAAGAAACTTACCTAGAGAAGGTATTATACGTGTACACATAAAAATAATACACAGTATTATAAGAATTCAGTGGAATTTTCCAGATTTCACCGAGTGTTCAAATGCTGTTCCTTGAAGATGAGCCTGACTTTACCTGAAGATATCCATAGGTACATTATTCCTTCATTCAGGTTAAAATTGTTAGGAAAGTTAATCTCCAAAATAAGATGTCAACCTTACTATCTACTAGGTTTCTAAAGCATATGGAATCACTCTGAATTAGCAATACAGAAGGCTAGTACTCTAGGCTCTCACCATGGATAAGAGATAAGATATTTAGAAGATATGTTTAAGTGGCATGCTGGCCATCCACTCCCTTTAGGCACTCCAAGTTCCAAGATCAAGTTGAACTCTGAGAAGGCTTGATTCACTTTTATCATACATTATGAAAAGATGACAAATCAGTGTCCTCAGGTAATGTCCCCATAATGTCACTGTAGAAGGTTTTGGTTCAGCTTCAAGACTCAACTCAATTAACTTAGAAATCTTAGCTCTTAAGCATGTTGCCTAAGGTCAATATATTGCTAACCATATATGCAAGTCACATGTAAACTTTCTAGTAATAAAAAAGTAAAAAGAAATGGGTAAAATTAATTTTAATAATCTATTCTCTTTACCCAACATACTCAAAATACTATCATTCAATTTGTACATAATCAGTGTAAAAATTATTGAGCTATTTTCCTTTTCTTCTTCAAGTTCTTAGTCTTCAAACTCTGGTGTGTAGTTTAGTCTTACAACACATCTCCATTAGGACCAGTTAAGAGTTGAAGATTAGTGGCTACTACAGTGAACACTGTGACGCTCTAGAGGATAAACTTCTTTTGGGAAATTGTCCTTTGAGCCTTCCTCTCCAACAAAAATCTATCGCTCCTCTGCTTTCCCCTTTATTCTGCAGATTATTAGGGGCAGAGTGGTAACAACTCCACTTAGCAGTTCTTTGGTGGTAAACAATGGGAGGGTAGGGGACTTGGTCAGTAAGATATTTTAAACCCATATATTCAAACGTGAAATAAATAAAATCTGGTACTATATTTCTCCCCACCTATCTCCAAATGCTCTAAGAGCAACTCCCTCCAATACAAATCTGTCTGCAATGCAGGAGACTCAGGTTCGATTCCTGGTTCAGGAAGATCCCCTGCAGAAGGCAATGGCAACCCACTCCAGTATTCTCATGGAGAATCCCATGGACAGAGGAATCTGGCAGGCTCCATGGTGTCGCAAGAGTCGGATACAATTTAGCGACTAAACCACTACCACCGCAAATGGCATGGCTGATAGTTTAGAATGTCTCCTCAGAAGTGGAATGAAACTCCTGGATTTTGTTTACTAAGGATCATTTCTATGACCAAAATAAAGTTATAGTTACCATATAAATTTAGAGATTGTTTTAGATACCTTTACATAATCTTTTAGTAAAAATACTACAGCCCATTCTGGTTTAGAAACATTTCAACTTCTCTTAAATTTCATATAATAAAGTAATACACCACTTCGTAGTGATATGTTAATTTGTGGCTACTGGTTTGAACGTTTCTAGAACTCTCTTTTAACACACTATAATTTCATTTATTGAAAATGAAGGTGCAGTACAGTGCAGTGAATAAAGCACTAGCCTGAAATGGAAGATGATTTGGTTTCTAGACTTCTGTCACATAAGTTGTGTGATGTTATATAATTTGCTGAATCTAAATTTCTTCACCTGTAAAATTAAGGAGGCAAAAGTACCTCAAAACCCTTAAATGGAAGCTATATATTTATTCAAAAATTTCAAAATGCTGTATTATCTGAAGCAAACAGTATTTCCAAGGTCATGTTGCAAAACTTTATTAAGAGTGAGATTAAATAACAAAACTAAAATAAATGGACAAGTTATAAAAGGAACTTAATTCTGTTCCTGGCAGGTTTAGTTCCTGTTCATTAGCTCCTGATAGTTTTTCACAAGTAAAAATAACACTTGACCTTCTCTACGTGAGAGAATTCATTAAGTTCAGTTTAGTATTGAAATAGTTTAAATTTGAGTGACTAGGATCACTAAGCTTCACTGATAAGATTCTGCTAACTAACTTTAGGAACTTAAAGACTTATCACAAAAGAGAAAGCAAAGAGAACCATATACAAATTAAATGTATAAACACCTATGACTGTTGATGAAAAGATAAGTCATGAAACTTCTACATTTCTATTTTATTTCCCATGGATAATTTCAGTTCAAGGTAGGCAGATACTTATGTGTTAGCACTACAGTGTTGTAATACAGTGAACAAGGGTGGTCCAACACCTGTTTCTGTAACTGACTGAGTCCTTTGTTTTTTCAAAGAGATCAGTAATTTTTTAAAAATGCCTTGATGTCAGTGCACAATAGCATCTTTCAGAAATGTTTAAATGTTGACAAAGGAAGTAGGATTTCCTCCTACTCATACCACATCACTGTAAGAAGGAACAACGCATCTAATCAGTACAAGACAATGAGTGCCTTCTTGAACATATTTACAGAGATAATAAAAATGTTTTTTGAGGGGGAATGGGTGAAACACTAAACAATAAAATGGTTAATTCCACTATGGAACCTCAAATCAAAATCGGAGTAAAATCCTAATGTAAGTATCTAGACATTCCCACAGTAACCTAGGCACACATCTTCCTCGCTACTTGATCTCTATTTTTCAAATTGTGACCCAAGTCCTTATCCTAGATGCATATCATTGCCACAGCTAGGTAACAGAGCCTTAAGAATCCTTGAAAGACAAAATTAAAGGGGGTTTATCTATTGCTACCTGAATCTGGGGGATAACAGCCAAATGAAATTCTAGTTAGTAAAACTCGATTTAAATATAAATGCTTATCTTCTACAGAAATTTACAAATCTTTGTTGCAATAATATAAGACGACGTATTTCTTAAAATAAATGAAACCCACACATAAGCTTCAATAATTTCATTAAACTAGTGGATTAAAGATGACTTCTCCCTGTTTGTTTTTCAAATTTCTGAGCATTGAGATAGTCCTTTTGAAACTGAAAAAACATTTTAAATTGATCACAGTTATCTGTTAATGGCTGAAGCTATTTGGTAAGAGTTCTGCAAAAATATGAAAACCTCATTAAGACTATTTAAAAAGTTACTTCTAATAACCAAAGAATTTATAAACAATTTGATAAAAAAAAAAACAAAACTTCTAATCTCCAAAACTTAAGAACTTTGAGCCTCTTCTATATCAGTTTTATGGCTTAAGAAAGGTATGTCATTCAGTTCTAAAAACCAGACCTACCAATTTCAGAATTTCCAATCAGATCTGAGTTAGAAGCTTTCATGAATCATAAAAAGAATTTAAAACTAAAATTAATTTCAAATGAGTTTTTCAAACTATTTCCTAAGAACAAAACATGAAACACACACTCTTTCAAATCAGCTGTCTTTTTAAAAGGAATTTAAAAGATGCTTTAAGAACTAACAGTTAGCAAATGATACATATTGGCTACCATGTTTTGATACCAGTCCTGAAATAGGCTCATTACAATAAAAGCTTTCGCAACCATATGCAAGGAGAAATCATAAAGGGCTTGATTTTCGCAGAAGTAGTCACCAGCTTAGAAAAATGCAAATACCAGAAATCTGAACTAAAAAGGACATGCATATTTTCTTAGTAAAAGACATGCTTGGGTATTAGAGATAATTTATTTCAATCTCGCATAGGGTCAGCATCAAGAAGTTGAAACTCCAAAACTTTGGCCACCTGATGCAAAGAACTGACTCACTGGAAAAGACTCTGATGCTGGGAAAGACTGAAGGCAGGGAGAGAAGGGGACAACAGAGGATGAGATGGTTGGATGGCATCACTGACTGGATGGACATGAGTTTGAGCAAGCTGCGGGAGCTGGTGATGGACAGGGAAGCCTGGTGTGTTGTAGTCCATAGGGTCACAAAGAGCTGGACACGACTGAGCAACTGAACTGAACTGGCATAGGGTTTGACAGTTTAAGAGTATAACAAGCAAGCAAGATGATGGTGGTATTATGTATGGAACAGGTATTTTAAACCTTAGATGATTAACTGTGGTTGAAAACAAGCAACAATTGGACTTCCTTACATTGTCGATTACACACTGGCATGCAATTAAATGCCTGTCAAACAATATGAACTGACATAGAATTCTTGGCACTTAATCTGAATCAGATCTAATACCTTACAAGGGAAATAAAGAGAACTCTTGAGGAAGAATGTTAAATGCAACCAGAAGCCTTTCTATTAGGCAATATCTTTTGTTGTTTTACAAGGTCCAATTTAAAAGATGCACGCTTTTCAGAAGTTCAACAAAAGAATAAACTTGTTTATCTTGGGGCATCATTTTTTAGAAGTTTACTTTGAAAATAAAGCTTCCACTAAANCAAGGGAAATAAAGAGAACTCTTGAGGAAGAATGTTAAATGCAACCAGAAGTCTTTCTATTAGGCAATATCTTTTGTTGTTTTACAAGGTCCAATTTAAAAGATGCACGCTTTTCAGAAGTTCAACAAAAGAATAAACTTGTTTATCTTGGGGCATCATTTTTTAGAAGTTTACTTTGAAAATAAAGCTTCCACTAAACCAGTTTACAATTTTTTCTCATCTATATAGGTTAATATAGACACATATTCATGTATATTTTAGTAATATAAGCCCAGTTATAAGGATATGTTATATAGCTATAAATATAAATTTTTTAAAGGTGATTATGCCTCTAATTCACTTCACTTGTGAAGAAACAGCTATTTTACTCCTTCAAGTGAAAAAGATAAGGAAGATGAAAAAGCAAGAGGTGCCCCAAATCATCATGCTCTTCCTGCACAGACTTTGACATCACTCCAGAAAAAAATGTAATGAACATCCCTATTCACTTAGAAAGACAAAACCATCCACTAGAAATGTGGTACAATTCAAAATAAGAAATATTTCTTTTTTTTTAAAAAGATGCAAAAGAAAACATCTCTGCTTTACATATTAAACAATTCTTACTGTTAAACAGGAAATGTTTTTATAGCAGCCTTTAGAGTCAAGTCTGTACAATATAGGTTCATGCTGGCTTTCACCCTTGGCAACCAAAATGCATTGTTGAAAAGAAATTCCTAAATAAAAAATTCTCCTTCAAAAGTGATTTCATTCATTAAATGGGGAAAGGAGGGTGTTGGGGGAGGATGGTTAGGATCAATGAAAANAGTCTGTACAATATAGGTTCATGCTGGCTTTCACCCTTGGCAACCAAAATGCATTGTTGAAAAGAAATTCCTAAATAAAAAATTCTCCTTCAAAAGTGATTTCATTCATTAAATGGGGAAAGGAGGGTGTTGGGGGAGGATGGTTAGGATCAATGAAAAGAGTAGATAATCATGTTTTGATCCTATCTAAAGCAAGGTAGAAACAGTGTCAGACTTTATTTTTGGGGGGGCTCCAAAATCACTGCAGATGGTGAATGCAGCTATGAAGTCAAAAGACACTCCTTGGAAGAAAAGTTATGACCAACCTAGATGGCATATTCAGAAGCAGAGACATTACTTTGCTGACTAAGGTCCGTCTAGTCAAGGCTATGGTTTTTCCAGTAGCCATGTATGGATGTGAGAGTTGGACTATGAAGAAGGCTGAGCACCGAAGAATCGATGCTTTTGAACTGTGGTGTTGGAGAAGACTCTTGAGAGTCCCTTGGAATGCAAGGAGATCCAACCAGTCCATTCTGAAGGAGATCGGCCCTGGGATTTCTTTGGAAGGAATGATGCTGAAGCTGAAACTCCAGTACTTTGGCCACCTCATGCCNATCGATGCTTTTGAACTGTGGTGTTGGAGAAGACTCTTGAGAGTCCCTTGGAATGCAAGGAGATCCAACCAGTCCATTCTGAAGGAGATCGGCCCTGGGATTTCTTTGGAAGGAATGATGCTGAAGCTGAAACTCCAGTACTTTGGCCACCTCATGCAAAGAGTTGACTCATTGGAAAAAGACTCTGATGCTGGGAAGGATTGGGGGCAGGAGGAGAAGGGGACAACAGAGGATGAGATGGCTGGATGGCATCACGGACTCGATGAACGTTGAGTCTGAGTGAACTCCTGGAGACGGTGATGGACAGGGAGGCCTGGCGTGCTGCGATTCATAGGGTGGCAAAGAGTCGGACATGACTGAGCGACTGAACTGAACTGAAAGCAAGATCTGAAGGTAGTTTCACTTACAGCAAGGAGTATATTCTTATAAAGATATTGCAAAAAAGGGGGGAGGGGAGTAGAATTACAAGCAAGTTTTAATAATAGATTCTAGACTCTCACTTGGACAGTTACCTAGTTTCAGAGGGTCTTATATTACGTGGGAAAAATTTCCAATGGGAAATACATTCTCATTTCTCACAAAAATAAATTTAATCCCTCATAATTTCCCTACCAAAAATTCATTTGAGAAATAATTTATTGCATGAAAATACTACTATAAAATACATTAAAAGATTAAGGTCATAACTTATTATGCATAGTCTTAAAAAACTCTCATGAGGATTCAGGGCACTGTTAGCTGAATGGGAAAAAGAGATGAATCTGTCAATTATACATGGGAATAATCTCATTCCTGTATATAAAAAGGCAACAAAAGTAACTCCCACTCTTTCTTTTTCCAATCATGTATTATATAACGTCCACAAATGCTGATTTTGAGTGATGAAGATCCTCAAATAATATTAATACTGAAAAAAAAAAAAGTGAAAGTGAAGTAGCTCAGTCCTGTCTGACTCTTTGTGACCCCATGGACTGTAGCCTGCCAGGTTCCTCCATCCATGGGATTTTCCAGGCAAGAATACTGGAGTGGGTTGCCATTTCCTTCTCCAGGAGATCTTCCCAACCCAGGGATTGAACCTGGATCTCCCAAATTGTAGGCAGACGCTTTACTGTCTGAGCCACCAGGGAAGTCCCACTGAAAAAGTTTTCAATAAATATACGTCAGCTGACTGAATTATCTTCATCACCAGATAACGTAGAATTCTGAAAAAAAAAAAAAAAAAAAAACCCACCATGGAAGAAAGATTCATCATATCAATAACTGCAAGAAATTCTCTGATGCATAAGGTGACTCAGGGGATAGTAATTTACCTTACCTGCAAATGAAATCTGGAAATGTTGGACTTGAAATATACCAACAATATAGATCACTACTGAGAAGATGACAATGGTTTCCCCTAAACTGGGCAGCAAAAGCAGGAAGGAAGAAAAAACCCAGTCACATTTTAGAGACTTTAGATTTTAAAAATGACCCATATAATTTGACAGGAAAACATTTAAGAAACAAGAAATATCTTAAGGGACAAAAGGGCACAGGAGTTGAAAATCAGTTGAGGGCAAAAAATGCAATATAAGCTTGAAGGACTTAGCAGGGACTTAAACAAATGGATATTCAGAAGAAACTCTAAACTGTGTGTAAAAGGAAAATAGATGATGGCTGAGATGGCAGAAGATTGTGCCAGGAAGCCATTTTTAGAGATTTCTCTTCAGTCTAAGAGTGGTATAGATGCCCATTTCTTTAGAACAACTGAGATCTCTCCCTCTTTTTATGCTCATTTTTCTTACACATCAGAGTTGAAAAATACCAAAGGTATGAGTCCAGCTGAGGAGGAGGAAAACGATACATCTGAAAATTAAAGTTCAGATAAGCACACATGCCATCAAAAAATGATTTTTATTTCAATTTGCTACATTCAAAGCATACAATGACCTAAACGCATCCCTTTAAACTTCTTTTCTTGCAAAAAACAAAAGATGGTATAAAAGGAGCATTTCTGAGGTTTGAACAAAGTAACACAGCAGAACCGTAAGAAAAGCTTCATTGAACTTTCTTTAAAACTTTTTTTTTAAATTAACCCCTGAAACCATTCAATATCACCAATGCCATAAAAAAAGTAACCCTGACCCACATTCATCTATAAAGATGTTTTTAAAATGCCCATCCTTTCTCCTTGACCAGCCTTACCACCTTCAACCAGATGGCTTGATCCCATTCTCTCTCCCCAAAGAAAAATCAAATAAAAATTATACCAAGAGGATTTAGTACGAGGATAAACTATACTAAACAGTCTCTAAAGAGTAACGCACATTTCCAGTTGTTTCATCACCTGTAGATAACCAGCCTTTTGGCTGCTTGAACAGCTCAGCCAACTCCTGAAGGAAAGTGGAGTGGAAAAATGTCCTCAGTAAAGGTTGTCAGTGTTGGTGCTCCGACGGGTCTTGATCTTCTCGATGTTTTTGAGGATTATATCATGCAAAGTGGCATACTGATGCTGTACATGGAGCAGGTTCTGGCGCACACTCAGGTACTCATTTTCGTCGACCTCCGCGACAGTGCGGCGATAATCTTCCACCTGGGAGTATTTCACTGTCTTGGATACCAGCTTGGCCTGGGTGTTGTAGTAGGTGGAGAAGTGGCGTAGATAGGAGGCCACTGTGCTCGCTACGGTCCACAGCTAGTCCACGGTGTCTTTCTGGATGGACACTCCGAAGTTGCTGCCGTCCTCCACCTTCGGTATGAGAGCTGCACCCACATCTGCACGGTGTTGCACTTCTCTCTCAGCAGCTCGATCTCAGGCTTTACGCGCTCAGTCAGCTCCACCAGATGCTGGCTGCTTCACAGAAGCTGTCCCTCGCCGCCGGGCAGTGCTAGTACCCTGATGGAGGACTGGGTCTGNACGCAACCCTTTAAACTTCTTTTCTTGCAAAAAACAAAAGATGGTATAAAAGGAGCATTTCTGAGGTTTGAACAAAGTAACACAGCAGAACCGTAAGAAAAGCTTCATTGAACTTTCTTTAAAACTTTTTTTTAAAATTAACCCCTGAAACCATTCAATATCACCAATGCCATAAAAAAAGTAACCCTGACCCACATTCATCTATAAAGATGTTTTTAAAATGCCCATCCTTTCTCCTTGACCAGGCTTACCACCTTCAACCAGATGGCTTGATCCCATTCTCTCTCCCCAAAGAAAAATCAAATAAAAATTATACCAAGAGGATTTAGTACGAGGATAAGCTATACTAAACAGTCTCTAAAGAGTAACGCACATTTCCAGTTGTTTCATCACCTGTAGATAACCAGCCTTCTGGCTGCTTGAACAGCTCAGCCAACTCCTGAAGGAAAGTGGGGTGGAAAAATGTCCTCAGTAAAGGCTGTCAGTGTTGGTGCTCCGACGGGTCTTGATCTTCTCGATGTTTTTGAGGATTACATCATGCAAAGTGGCATACTGATGCCGTACATGGAGCAGGTTCTGGCGCACACTCAGGTACTCATTTTCGTCGACCTCCGCGACAGTGCGGCGATAATCTTCCACCTGGGGGTATTTCACTGTCTTGGATACCAGCTTGGCCTGGGTGTTGTAGTAGGTGGAGAAGTGGCGTAGATAGGAGGCCACTGTGCTCGCTACGGTCCACAGCTAGTCCACGGTGTCTTTCTGGATGGACACTCCGAAGTTGCTGCCGTCCTCCACCTTCGGTATGAGAGCTGCACCCACATCTGCACGGTGTTGCACTTCTCTCTCAGCAGCTCGATCTCAGGCTTTACGCGCTCAGTCAGCTCCACCAGATGCTGGCTGCTTCACAGAAGCTGTCCCTCGCCGCCGGGCAGTGCTAGTACCCTGATGGAGGACTGGGTCTGCAAAGGCGGCGGATTCCGGTTGGGCCCATCACCCACAGTGTCTGGGGTGATGAGGCTCTCTGGGGCTGGCACTGAACGGATTCTGGACAAGTCTTGCAGGCGGAGCTCCTGGACCCAACTAGCTCCGAGAGCTTCTGAGGGAAGAAGGTGGACACTTAATCCTTGGCCTCCTGGGCAATGCGGGCCCAGAATGAATCTACTTTCCCCTGCACGTCCTGCTCTAACTTCCGCAGAGAAGCCATGACCGCCAGGGGCGTCGAATGTTGGAGCGGATACAGGTTTGGGCTTCCGGCGTCACCGCCAACTCCCAAAAGACCAGGGCCCGCTAGGCCGAAGTGACGTCCCGGAGTCCCTGCAGACTGGCACGCGGTGGAAGCGCGGAGCCGCACGCTGACCACTCCCGATGGCGCCCTGGCCACAAGTGTAGGTGGGGAGGGGGCCCAGCCGGATCTAGTTATCTGGGCGGCCCATCCCCTATTTACTGGCCCTCACGGGCTGGAAGACAGTTCCAAAGAACATCGTTAAACTTAAGCTGTGAAGACGGAGGTCAAGGAAATCCACAGTCCTTAGATCCAGAATACACGATCTCTTTTGAAAGTCACCTCATGAAATGGGCTCCCAAGAGCAAGTCGCACTTCTAAAGAGTTTTAAATCACATCTTTACAGGTAATCTGAGACTATCCATGCTTTCCCCTTAGAAAGTTAGAGGCCTTCCCTGGTGACTCAGTTGGTAAACAATCTGGCGGCTCTGGGGAAGATGCGGGTTCGATTCCTGGGTTGGGAGGATCCCCTGTTGGAGGGCACGGCAACCCACTCCAGTATTCTTGCCTGGAGAAGCCCCCCGGACAAAGGAGCCTGGTGGGCTACAGCCCACGGGGTCACGAAGAGTCGGACACGACTGAGCAACTAAGCATACATAAAAAGTCAGAAGCGAGTTCACTTATTATATTTTTAATCAAGTTAGAAAACTTCTGAGATCTTCTATGGCTTACTACATATACTTTTTAGTGTAAATAGCAAATGTTAGCTTAAAGAACTTTTCTAAAAATTCATTCTGGTGAATAATTACAGTTAAACTAGACTGTAGATTAAAGTAACAGATTTCCTGAATTCGGTAAGTGTATGGTGCTTACCAAGGTTAATATCCTTGTTTTTAGTAAGTACACACTACAGTATTAAGGGATAAAGTGGTATGATGTATTTTACCTATTCTCAGATGGTTCAGAAAAAGAGTGTATGTTTGTCAGTATGTGCATGTGTATAGAGAATGAGAATGCTGAAGCATGTGGAGAAATGATGAAAACTGATGACTCTATAGATTGTATGAGAGATCAGTATTAGTCTTATAAATTCTCTGTAAGTTTCAACTTAATTCCAAATAAAAAGTGAAAAAACTACCTCTTCCTTAAAGGTTTCTGGAATCATAAAGACAAATTATTTATGCCTTCTAACTTTCACCCTGTTTATTTATATTCATTTTCCTTTCCCTGAAATATTTTCCTTTTATTCTTTGCAACCCAGAGTAAAATCCATGCCACTCACTTTTANGTGAAAAAACTACCTCTTCCTTAAAGGTTTCTGGAATCATAAAGACAAATTATTTATGCCTTCTAACTTTCACCCTGTTTATTTATATTCATTTTCCTTTCCCTGAAATATTTTCCTTTTATTCTTTGCAACCCAGAGTAAAATCCATGCCACTCACTTTTATTCTAAAATTATTGAAGTTTAGGGTTTTGTTTTGTTTTTAAGGATTATTCTAAAGATGCTATAGTATAGTTTCAAATGTAATTGTCACTTTAGTCAGGCTGTAAACTCCTTCAGGACAGAAGCCAAGTTTTAATTCATTTCCTTTACAGGTGCTCAATACATGCCTCATGGAAATGATCTTGACATAGTAAGATTTTAGCTAACTAGAACTTCAGAAAATCTAGAACCAAAAGGAAAATATCAACAAGACAAATATGTTGTTACAGGTTGGGTCCCTAGAAAGCAGAGAAGTTGCTTACTGGAAGTTTATTAGGGAGTGTTCTTAAACACCTATGGAAAGGAAGAGACAGAACTGGGAGAAGTTGGACTTCAGTGCAATCTCAGAGCCTTGATGGACCCCATGGGGAACTGGGAGATGCCCTTCAGAGTTATCCTGAGATGGGGTCAAGGCAGTTCTGAAGAGGGCTCTTTGGTGGCAGGACTTCTTGCAATTGGGAAATAAAAACTTAAGTTCTGAGGAGGGATCTGGGGAGCTCATCACAGC
>SJYA01009622.1:0-14674 GCA_006410615.1 Neotragus moschatus
GCCTGGCGTGCTGCGATTCATGGGATCGCAAAGAGTCGGACACGACTGAGCAACTGAACTGAACTGAGCACTCATGCACCTGGCTGAATGTAAATAGTAAGCTGTATCCATCCTATAATGTCAAGACCCTAAGAAGAGAAAGGAGGAATAGCCAGAAGGGTCCATGTCTCTGGGGCTGCTGCATCCCACTGTTCAGTGCGTTTTTCTCTTGTTCCTGCAGGTATCCGCTCTCAAGCAGATGGTGACAAGCAGATCACTGTTATATAAAACTGACAAGGCGTATTTGTAAACTAAGCAGTTATATTAACAGACATAGTCACATACAGAAATCTGATATGTTTTCCATTATAAATTCCAAGGGTGATAAATTTCCTGCCTTTTGCTGGTGGAAAAGTAGGTCTTTGTGTCAGAGAAAGAGATACTAAGGAGATGCCTTCCCCATTGAAGGGCTCATTGCAGTCTTAAAACCTTCATTAGTCTTAGAATCAGATGCTGAATTAGTTGTGTTAGGGGACTCTGGTGTATTGGAAGAGCATGACTTTAAAGCCTGATTGCTCTGAACTTGGGTTCCAGATTCACAACTCAGTTGCTGAGTGACCCTGGGCACATGACTTAATCTCTCAAACCTTCATATTCCTCATCAGTTAAGTAGGATAGCAATAAACCTGTTAAAGGACTATTGTGAGGATTCTTCGGATAAAGAACTTAGAATAGTGTTTGGCATGTAAATAGATGTTCCACAAATGTCAGCTCTCTCCTCACATTCCTAAATCTTTCTCTTGTGTTAGAGGTAGTGTCCCAATTGAATGTTGTATTCCCAGAATTTAGAACAAAGCCCAAGACTTGGTCAAGGAGTAAAAATTTGATGTGTAGATGGAGGGTAGAAGATTGTGTTGGGGGGGAAATTAGGATTATATTCAAGTCAGATTTTAATTCAGCTCCATCATTTTCTAGTTGCTGTGCAACCTTGAGCAAACTGCTTAACATTTTTCAGCCTCGATTTTCATATGGGTAAAATGGGGAGAATATTAACGAACCGGCCAAGCTTTTATAAGGATGGAAGCTTATATATATAAAGAATTTACATTACACAAACCTGGTAAGTAGATGGTATTAGATATGAATATTCATATTAGATATCTGGATTTTACCTGGCTGTTATGATCCTTTCATTTTTTTTTATTTATTTAAATATTTACTTACTTACTTATTTGGATGCACTGGGTCTTAGGTCTGGCATGCAGGATATTTAGTTGCAGCATGTGGGATCTTAGTTCCCTGACCAGGGTCTGAACCTGGGCCCCCTACTTTAGGACCATGGAGTCTTAGCCATTGGATCACCAGGGAAGTCCCTAATCCTATAATTTTAAAACATTTATCCAAGTATCACCACTTCCTCTTTGTCTTAATTATTTCCTCTGCTTATGGAAAAAATACATGAGAATAAGGAAGCCAGTCTCATTGTACTTCATAGAATTTTAAGAGTACCACATTTACTCTTGTATATTCAACAAACCCATATAGAGAATCTCCTTTGTGCAGGACACTGTAGTAGGTGTTGTGGAATCAATGGAAAAAAGACTGATGAGGTCCATGTTCCCATAGAGCTTAAAGCTTAGTGTGTGTGTGTGTGTGTGTGTGTGTGGTGGGAGGCAAACAATAAAGAAACAAAAGAATCATAGACTGATAAATCAATATCTTGCTCTATGACAGCTGTTTTTGGTTATCTCTACTTTTGTTCCCCAAAATGAAATTAGCAAGATTATGTCAAAGAGATACTCTGAACTGCTCACAGAAAGGTGATAAGCACATTCGTCTCCGGACAGAAGCAGCTATTTAAAGGTATTTTGGTTCCATTATGAAACAGTTTGATTCTCTTCACACCCCACATACACTCTCCTTAAGGCATGTTCCAAGATTCAGTAACATTTGCTCACACATACTCTGCTCATGACACTGTGACATGTGCCAAAGCTACATGAATAAGACAGGGTCCCTGCCCTAGAGCAGCTCTCAGGAAACAAACAGCACAGTGTGATCATAGCTAAAATAAAGGGAAGCACAAAGCTTTACAGGAGTCTGAGTTGGCTCTGTGTGTGTGTAACCCTGGCAGAGGATGGGCTGAGAGTCAGAGAAACCTTCTTGGGTTCACACAGCTATTCAGAGGCACAGTCCAATGGAACAGCAATATTTCAGGGCTAGAAGAGTTGGGCGGCATTGGGCCTAGCTTCCTACCTGCCCAGAATGGGGAGCAGTAGTCAATAGTTCCTGCCTGCACAATCCCATATGCTGGATCACGCGATGGTCACTGAGGATACAAAGGGAAGTAAAGCACTAGTCTGCCTTAGCGAGCTCACGGTGTGGCGTGCAGAGGCAGCCGAGGCAACAGCACAACAAATGCCAGAAGGAAGGGAAGCCCAGAGCGGGCGTGGGATGGCCAGCTAAGAACACAGGCGTGAGAGGACAGCTAAGGGACAGGGATCTCAGTTAGGGTGAGATCACAGACGTCTTCACAGGGCAGGTGATGCTTAGGCTGAGATTTGAAAGCTGAGCGGAGGTTTTCCTTTCTCCTATCCAGTCAGCCATCCAGCCATCCCGCCATCCATTGTCAATTGATTAACTCATATACTATTTGAAGACTCAAAGCTAGGGATAAGCAGGGCAAAGTCTAAGTAAAATTGTGATGACTTCAGAGTTTACCTCAAACCTCATAGGCTGTCAGAAGAAGAGTTCTTATATGTGATATTGTTAAACTCCCACAGTTTTAAAGACGCAGAAACTGAGGCTCAAAGGAGAGGGGAAAGCATGAATCCCCAGTTAGGCAGCAGCTGACAGAGCCACAGGTAGAGCCCGAAGTGTGCCCACAGCGCAGGCCTCATCCTGTTATAACATGCTGCTCCTTTCTCAGTCTGCTTTTCATCGCAACCTCCTCCATTCCCTGCCCCTATGGGATCTAATACTCGCTTATCCTTCCCCTTTCTGGTGAGTCAAACATTTTCCTGAGCAAAGTTCAGAAATTGATTCATACCAAGATGAACAACTCAAAGTTTTAACATTTGGAAAAAGAAGGGTGAAGGATAAAAGCCCCACATTATAGTAATTCATTACCTAATTCACTTTATTTCTTTCTACTAAAATCTAACTCTTCATCAAGGTAACAGGAAGCAACTTTGACTTAGGAGGCCCTTAAAATCTGATCCCAGCTGCCTGGCTTGGTCCATAAAACACTTCTTTCTATGAGTAAGTGAAACAGTCACAGAGAAATCTGCTGGCTTCTGCCTAGTATGGTTTCTGACAGATGGCATCATCCTTCCTTCCCCCATGGCACAAAGTATCCACAGACATCCAAGACTAAACTAGGCAAATCAAGTGCCCAGCCCACCAGTCTCAGATGGAGGTGCCCCAAGGGGTGGCAGTCACAGAGACTGTGATTATTGCATGAGGATGTCCCTGCTGATTCTGTGCTTTTCTGTCCAGAGGGTGGAGAAGCACTGCAGACTCTCTGTGGTGCTGCCACATTACCCAGGCTGCAAGTGGAAAACTCTTCGGAGCTGCCAGGAGCATTAGAACTCAGTGATAACAACACTGGGGCCAAGCCTTGGGCTTCAGTCATGATAATCAGGGACCCAGGATCCCACCTGTGCACATAGCTTAGTCTTCTCGCAATGCCCTCTGAACACACAGATCGTTCTCTCCATTTCATAGGAAAGAAACTGAGGCCCAGAGAGGTTTTATGACACAGTAGGGAAGTAACAGGGCCAGGATCTGAACGTAACTCTATTCTATACTGAGATCCTAGACCCACACTGCAGCCCACACACTCCAAGGCACACTGGCACAAACACACACATAGTTATTTTTAATTGAAGTATAGCTTCCCAGCTGGCACTAGTGGTAAAGAACCTACCTGCCAGTGCAGGTGATAGAAGAGACATAGGTTCGATCCCTGAGTCGGGAAGATCCCCTGGGGAAGGAAACTGTAACCCACTACAGTATTCTTGCCTGGAGAATCCTATGGACAGAGGAGCCTGGTGGGCTATGGTCCATAGGGTCACAAAGAGTTAGACACAACTGAAGCGACTCAGTGTTGCTTTGCATAGTTGACTCACAATATTCTGTTAGTTTCAGGTGTACAGGCACTGGCCACACTGTGCAGTGAATACTTTGTGCTCCTGAACTCTGAGTTTCTAGCCTGGGCATAGGCCTGATCCACAGGAGATATTCAGTAGACTTTGGCGGTATGGATGTATACTTGGGTAAAAATATCTTTTTTTGACTGCCTGTGCACACCAATTACAGGAGATGTTTACATTATTTAGTGATAACTTTATCAACAGGTGAAGATGCAGGAGAAAGCAATGGGCTAGGATGAGGCTGACTGGTGTTCTAATTTTGGCTTTGCCACCTGTCAGGTACAAGACCTTGAGTGACTGGCTTTGGCTCTCTGCACCTCAGCTTTATCATTGGTAAAATGAGGACATTGAATAAGACAAAGTCCAAGAGCCCTTCTGCCTATAAGTTTTGCATCAGTAGTCAAAGAGCGGCCCACACTGCCATTCCTTCCATAAGTACTTGGTGTAAGTTTCCATGCCAGGTGCTGGGGACACAGAAATAAATGACATCCAGTCTTTGTCCAAAAGGCTCACAGTCGAGTGGAGAACACAGTCTGATGGCTACCCAGGAAGGAGAGGAGCAGAGGGGCCTATAGAGGAGGAACGTGATCGCCCAGGGCACGGGGGTTTGGGGACGGCAACCTGGAGGAGGTATCAGTAAAGTCAGCTCCATGGAGAAGCGTCTCACGTGAGGACAGAGGCGGAAGGGGCAGGCTAACACTGGGTCTCAAGTGCACGCTAGAGCCGTCTGTACCTGCTACCTCTCCTCAGCTGAGAGTCCCCTCTCCCCAGGAATAGCATGCCTCTGGCCGAGTGCTTCCCCCTCCGTCACAGCGAGCTCCTCTCCTTCTCTCTGGAACACTTCTGCTTTCTCTGTTAGCACCTTCTCTGCCTACTTCTCTCCTGCGCATGTCTCCATCCGGTTAACTCTTGCTCCTCTTCAGAGCTCATCTCAAGACACTTCCTCAGAAAAGCCTTTTCTGATGCTCCAGGTGAGTTCAAGTCACCCCACTGTGTATCTTCTTAGCATCCTGTGTTTCTCCTTCATCACACTGTTAAATAAGTAACTGTGTGCTCAGTGGCTTAATGTTTGTCTATTCTATGAATGAAGGCTCCAGAGGGGCAGGGACTTCTTCTTACTCAAATGTTTTATCCCTGGCACTGTGCTGTTATATAGCAGGGTCTCAATAATATGTTGAGCATATGACCATGCCTATAGTAGGGGCTCAGTAAATGTTTTCAGAATGAATGAATGGAGGCACAAAGATGGGGCAGAGAAGCGGGGAGGGCAGCACTCATCTTCCCCTATAATCGCACTTTCAAGATATCATTCCTCTTTAATTACACTGAAATCCACAATGCCTCTGAGGCTCATGCTTTTCAGCTGTTCCATCCTCTCCCATTCTTCTGCTCTCAACTCAGCTGAACCCTTAATGCTTAAAGGGTTCAAAACAGGTTTCTATAAAAAAAGAAGAAATGAATACGGCCCTAAGCTTCTCACTGATTAACTCACCAAAATCTTTCCCACTCTTCAAAGTACAGCATACTCTCAAACTGCCTCTAATGCACAGCCCAGTCCCTCAATGTAGTTGATTTCAGATGAGGAGTGATAGAAAAACAGCTGGACTGAGCAATGTCGCATTAAAACGAGTGGTGGCCTTTTAAACCACCCCTCCCTTTCTCCTTCCCTTCCTCCTTCCCTTCTTTCCATCCTTCCAGTCTTTCCTTCTCCTTATCCCCCCTCCTCCTTCCTCTTAATTTTAATTTTAAAAAAGGAGAGTGATCTGCGGAATCCAGGTGAATGGAATACTAGAAATATACTGAGGAGAAAATAGGAAATATCTTTCTTAGCAACATCCCACAAAAGCAAGATGATATTTCACAAAAGTTGGAAAACAGGTTCTTAGAGAATATTTGCATCTTTTTTTTTTTTTTTTTTTAACTTACAAATGTAGAAAGAGAAACCTAGAGAGGGCAAAAGGCTCAGAGCAAAGCAATGTCAAAGAGACTGGAACTCACTGCACTGACCTAGCGCACTGCCCTCCACACATTGGCGGTGTGCTTCGTCAGCAGTTTGTAAATCAAGTCCTGCTGCCCTGCCTCTGCTCCTGCTTCCTGGCCTCTTCTGCCCACCGCTCGCCTTTCTTTGCCTGAGTCCCAGGGAGAGCCGGCCTACCTGCCACACTGCCTTTGTGAGCACTGCCACTCTGCAGAGAGCTTGGCCTCCTTTCACTGATTCATCCACTTGCCATCTGCTTTCAGATTTCTCCTAGAAACCCCAGTGTTCCTACTGTTCCCTGAATTGTCACGCCCTACTCCCTGGCTAATGGACCGAATAAACAGCTGCTTTAATTTAGCTTTCATCCATCTCCAAGCCACCGTTTTTCTGAGGTTTACATCTTCTATTTTTCACTGTCTTGCATTTTTTTATTCACTAATTTCAGAAAATTAAATGTGTCTGAAAGAGCAAGGGTGAAGCAATGATGACTTTTCTAAGGAATCGTCATGACAGTATTCATTCCTTCACTCGCGTCGCCTTTGGTTCAGTGAGAACTCCTGACACAGTACGTGTTGTCAAGGAAAGATGGCTACAAAGTGGAAGGCAATATTGCATAGTGCTCATTGACTTAAGACATACATGCAGTAAAGACTAGAAGAAAATTAAAGGGAAGCGTATTTCAGTTGATCTATATGAGGGCTTCCCTGGTGGCTCAGTGTAAAAAAGCCACCATCTAAACATACATGCAGTAAAGACTAGAAGAAAATTAAAGGGAAGCGTATTTCAGTTGATCTATATGAGGGCTTCCCTGGTGGCTCAGTGTAAAAAAGCCACCATCTAATGCAGGAGACATGGGTTTGATCCCTGGATGGGGAAGAGCCCCTTGATAAGGAAATGGCAACAGATTCTGGTATTCTTTCTGGGAAATTCCATGGACACAGGAGTCGAGTGGGCTACAGTCCATGGGGTTGCAAAAAGTTGGACATGACTATATATATATATATATATGGGCTTCCCAGGTGGCTCAGCGGTAAAGAATCCATCTGCCAATTCAGGAGGTGCAGATCCCTGGGTCAGGAAGATCCCCTGGAGAAGGGAATGACAACCCACTCTAGTTTCCATTCCTGGAAATTTCCAGAGCCTAGTGGACTACTGTCCATAGGGTTGCAGAGTGAGACACTAGCAACTAAGCATACAGAAAACAGCAACAGGTATTAACAAGTTAATATATGAACATGAACATTCACTTTGTTAAAGATGTTCAAGCGAATGTTTCATTTAGGGCGCCAGAAATGGAAAACCTTGTTTGGAATGCCTAAAGAAATGTCATAGACTTTGTATAGAATTTCCAAGTGTGTATCTAGAAACCAGCTATGAAACTCTTGAAACAGTTTGCTCACTTCAAAGAAAAGGAAAACAGGGTTCAAAATTTAAAAGAGTAGGTTTTGTGAGGGGAATTTTGATGCCTGGGGTCCCACATGCCATGGCTCCAGAGGAGGAATTAGTGTGTATTTCTCCCCTCTTCTCTGCACAGGGAGAGGAGGGTACAGTGGGCTGACTTTTGGATTCTGACTCTTTCCTAAGAAACCTAGTGAGCAAGAAACTATGGCAAAAGTGAAGCAGCAGGAGCACTGAGGTTGGCTTAGTGCTGCACAGGCAGAAGATTCTCAGCAGAGGTGGGACCCATGCGGATGGAATCAGCTTCATGCCATTTTGATTCCTGTGAAACCTAGGTATACAGCAGACCGCCAGAAAAGCAGGAAACCAAGGGTATAGTAACAGTGGGAGGAGCAGGATGTATTCCTCAAGTGATGGTTTCTTTCAAGCAGAGGCGCCTCCAAGGAACCCAGGAAATCACCATCCTGGGAGGGAATCAGCTGCTTGGTCCAGAGAGCCTGAAGCCAGCTTAGGAGAGAGTCAGGCAAGTGGAAATATTCTGTTCTCTTCACACGCCTAGTCTTCTCCCACTTTAACCTTGGCTAGAGGTGGAGGTATGAAGGAAGAAGACATAAAATCAAGCTCAGAGTGTTGGTTACTGTCTGGGATTGGACATTTTTACTTACTCAACTGAGGCTATGTGTATGAATTAAAGTGACTGAAGGACTATTACCTAAAAGGAGAATGTTCATCCAGGGCAGGGGAAAGACTATCCCTCTGAATAGCTTCGAAGTATTGATAGGAGACAAAAATAGAGCTGCTATTAGGAATACACTCTGCGTTCTGCATATTATATCAACATATTATTAGCTACACATGTAATCCTGACAACAGCACGGGAGATAAGTAATATTCCTGTCCCTGTTTTAAAATGTAAAACCTGAAACACAGGGAGATTAAGTAACTTGCCCAAGGTCACTCTAGCCAAATGGAAGTATTTTCAAGCACTGTAAACTTTCTGTGGGTGGGGCTGTATTTGATCCCTCTCAGTAGTCTCACAGCTCTGCACAGTGCCGAGGGCTCTGCAGTACAAATAATATTGCTTGAAGGTCTGATTTCAGAATGTTGTGCTGGAAATAAGTGCATGAGAAAAACAGTAGGCTTTCAAGAACAGCTGAGCCAAATGAGATCACTGAGGACCCCTCAGGACCCATCTCAGATGTTCCCGACTCCCTAGTTTGATCTCCTGGTCAGGCCATAACCAGTCTCACCCACATGGTCTGTCCTTAGGACACAGTGTTACTTACAGCTGCCCCATCTTGCCAGCTGTTTTATGTTGCTCTTGAGTGGGGGGTCCTTCTCACTTTCCTCTGTCTTTCCCCAACCCTCATGCCCCCTCTCACCACCCCCACTCCATTTTTTTTTTCAGTAGGAAACATTAATAAAATTTATTCAGCAATGTTAGCTGGATAGGGATGAGGGGTGCAGAGACAACTATTCCTTTGTTATTAGGTGGGTAAGTTGGGAGGGAGTACCATTAGGGTTCGAAATCCACCAACTGGGGCAGACAGTGAGCCCCTCATTCCCTGAACCCCACGAGGGGGGCCAGGACTGTAGCCCAGACTGGCTGGGGTGGCTTCCTGGGGAGTCCTGGCTAGTATCTCCTGTGGCTCTGTAGTTTGGGAGAGGCGGAGGGGGCATTGCTCTCTCTGGCTCTCATTATATCTTAATACTGTGGCCACGACATAATATTGTTCAGCAACCTTTCCTCAGGACCCTCAAAAGTTCAGATAGAAGTATCCAAGCAAAGTCATATCATGTAAGATTTGGAGACACTTTAGATTATCTGAAAGTGTGAAAGTTGCTCAGTTGTGTCTGACTCTTTGCGACCCCATGGACTATACAGTCCATGGAATTCTCCAGGCCAGCATACTGGAGTCGGCAGTCTTTCCCTTCTCCAGGGGTCTTCCCAAGTCAGGGATCAAACCAGGTCTCCCACATTGCAGGTGGATTTGTTACCAACTGAGCCATAAGAAAAGCCCAAGAAAACTGGAGTGGGTAGAGTATCCCTTCTTCAGGGGATCTTCCCGACCCAGGAATTGAACCAGGGTCTCCTGCCTTGCAGGCGGATTCTTCACCAACTGAGCTCCTATTTAAAACACTTTAGATCCAAAGAGGAGAAGTAACTAGACCAAGATAACACAGCTGATACTAGATTGAGCTCTCTTATCTTTCACTGTAGTTCTTCAGAGAAATGACAGGTCAGAATGGACTGGCATGGTCAGCAAAAGCATCAGGGGTTAGGACCGTCAGCATCTTCTGAGGAAAGCTTCTCTGGTAGGCCTCTCAGGGTTCTGTGCAGAAGCAGCAATACCAACCACATGTGAAGAAAGCTAAAGGGGATGCTACTGCATTTTCTTACCCAAGCCACTTACAGAAAAGACACGGTAAGCCAACTTATCTCAGCTGTGCTTAGTACTTTTGACCAGAATTGGACAAAGCTAATATGTAGGACAAGCTAATATGAAGTTGAGGAGAAATGCTTTATTGCATTAATCCTTATGATGGCCTTATAAGGGAAGAATTATAACCTCTTTTTTAAAGATGAGAAAACAAATGCTCAAAGAAGTTACATGATTTGCCCAAAGTCACATAGCTAATAAATGGGGGAATCTAGGCTCGAAGCGAGGTTTTTGTCTAACTCCAAAGCCCAGTCCTTTCTATTACATGGCCTGAAAATTGATTCCAAAGGTTGATACTAAAGGTACATTTGTTCAATGGAAATTAAGAAAGCAATAATAGTATCACTGGAATAAGCACACAACCTCTCTAGGACATGACTTTGAGTGAGCAATGTTTCTGTTTATCCAACTGTGTGCTCATTCACTCATCCATTCATTCAGCAAATACTCATTGAGCATCTACCAACCATGAGCCACTGTTCTAGGCACTGAGGATACATGGTCAGGCAAAAATGGCTTTGCCTTCACGGAGCTTACATCCTGGTAGGAAGTGGAGGAGATCAAGTGACTCAGGAAGTGAGAAAGATATCAGATAATAATATCAGATGTGAAGAGAATAAAGGAGAGTGATATGACAGTAAGTGGGAGGGGCAGGCAGGAGTCAATTAAATATGGTGGCCAGTAAAATCTTGGGAGGTGGGGGTCAGAGTTCAAGAGCAAGAGGATGAATAAAGGAAATGAGTATTTATGTTCTTGGGAAACACACAGGGCCGTTGTAGGATGAGAGCACTCTTCTCTCTTGTCTGTGACCTCTATTTCACCTCGCCAACATCCTCCAGCTTCTGAGTAGAATTGGAGAAGGAAATGGCAACCTACTCCAGTATTCTTGCCTGGAAAAGACTGGCAGGCTACAGTCCATGGGGTCACAAAGTGTTGGACATGACTGAGTGACTTCATTTCACTTCTGAGTAGAAGGAACACGAGGCAGAGAGCTCCAAGCAGAGGAGGGTGCTGTAGAAGGAAGGCAATGGGATTTGCAAGTGGATAGGCCCCTGGCTGTGGAACCTCAAACACAGAGACTGCTTCAGCGTGTGAAAATGGGGGCAGGGATGCCTTCCTGTTTAGAATGTGTGGGGATCAACTCAGATAATGGATGGGCATCAGTTCTTAATTGGCAGCAACAGAAACTGAATAGATGGTGAGGCAAAAAGAGAGCTTACTAAAGGAATCTGGCAGCTCACAGAATGAGTTAAAGGTCCAGAAAACAAGTCTGAGGCTAAGCCCCTTGCCAAGATTGCTGCAGAACTAGTCTGATGAGAAAATCACAGTTGCTACCCCTACCACCAAGTACCAGATGCTACAGCTGACACCACTCTGTGCTGACAGTTCCACTTTATCACAACTCCTGTGCTGCTGGCACAGGGACATCCCTGGGCCAGGGACTCAAGGCTGCTTCCTGCCTAGGCCTCATAGCTTCTCATCGTGGAATTGATATCTCATGGGGGTGCTCTGGACTGATGAAGCCTAGATAACATATTGTACCCTAGCTGTGGGAGAAGTTAGGGAAGGGGGTTTTCTAATTTCTACCATGAGGTGAAGGGCTCTTGAGGAAGAATATTCAAAAGGGGCTGGGGAGCCAGCAAACGAGGCAAATACCCACTGAGGATGGAAGATACCCAGCATGGAGCCCGGAACCCAGCAGATGCTCAGTGAAGGTAAGTTTCTTTTCTCCTTCAGCTTCATAGACTTCCATCCATCTGATCCTAAGTTCTGAGGCAGTATTAACAATGCTGTATGGGTAGATGAAAAGGCCACTATGTACTATTTAAGACTCCCAGGGAGGAATCATAAATTTAGCCCATGCTGTAGACACCTTCCAGAGAGATAGGTTGCTGACTGGGACTTTGCTCAGAGCAGGAACACTGTGCTTGGCATTTGCCTAAATACAGCCTAGCCCAGAGATAGAGTGGTCCCATAAAATGAGGTAAGTTGAGAATGGAGCCTCAAATGAATTGCTGATCCTTCACAAGTGCCTTTGGGGAGGACAGAAACATGGGAAGACAAACTAAGGACCTTCAGTTGAAAAATATGAGTAATTCTTTAATAACTGGAATTGGTGCCCTAAACAGTGTGCTTCACTTTTTATCCAAAGCCAGCCCTGTAACTGAAAGTATGCCTCAGTTTCCTTATTTGTATTCAATTCCCTTTCCCTGAAACCACATCCCCTACCTTTTGGGACTAGAGACTAGCCCTGAACTACAGCATACATGAAAACATGTCAAGATCTTAACAAAACCGTTCCTATATCAAGTTTCTTCATCTCAGATAAGCTCCTCCCAAAAATAAACCGCATTCTAGATGGAAGCCAATTTGACACAGAATTTATAGTTTACAAGTACTTTGTTGACTACTCTGGTGGCTCAGATGGTAAAGTGTCTGCCTATAATGCAGGCGACCTGGGTTCCATCCCTGGGCTGGGAAGATCTCCTGGAGAAGGCAATGGCAACCCACTCCAGTACTCTTGCCTGGAAAATCCCAGGGACGGAGGAGCCTGGTAGGCTGCAGGGGTCGCTAAGAGTCGGGCATGACTGAGCAACTTCACTTTCACTTTTCATTTTCATGCATTGGAGAAGGAAATGGCAACCCACTCCAGTGTTCTTGCCTGGAGAATCCCAGGGACGGGAGAGCCTGGTGGGCTGCTGTCTATGGGGTCGCACAGAGTCGGACATGACTGAAGTGACTTAGTGGCAGCAGCAGCAGCCAGTATTCTTGCCTGGAAAAATCCCATGGACTGAGGATCCTGGGAGGCTACAGTCCGTAGTGTATCAAAGAGTTGGACACGACTGAGCAACTTCGCTTTCTTTCTTTCTTGTTGCACAAAATCCAGTTTGACTCCAATGGCATTTCTGTGAATTTTATGTTATTTCTTTGAACATTTATTGAATAATATTACATTTTTATTGTGTCAGACACTGTGCAGAGATTCAGAGAGAAGGGAGAGACCTGCTTAAGAACATATAGTCACATTTGATGTTTCTTCCATCTTGCCTTAAAGCTTGTCAAGACCAAATGAGATGCCATGGGGAAAAGGGCTACAAGAAAGCATGAGGTTATTATTCGTGTGGCTGTGATATATGACTCTTCTTTCTAAGTCATTGCTGTAAAAATCTGGGTGACATGGGCAGAGGCATGAATTTCCATGATGTGAACAAGTGCTGTCTTAATGTCTCTCTGATCACACAAACAGCCTTGGTTTTCTCTGATTGCCAATCCTGGCCCTACCTCCCCTGAAAATCACATTACTCCCAGATAGTGGCAGTTGTTGACCTAGAGATAAGTGTACCACAGATCTGGAAGGTAAAGGAATCTTAGAAGCTAAAAAATGCAGTGACCTCAAGGGATCAGTGAGGATTACATCAATTCAGTTCAGTTCAGTCACTGTCGTGTCCGACTCTTTGCGACCCCATGAACCGCAGCAGGCCAGACCTCCCTGTCCATCACCAACTCCCAGAGTTCACTCAAACTCACGTCCATCGAGTCAGTGATGCCATCCAGCCATCTCATCCTCTGTCATCCTCTTCTCCTCCTGTCCCCAATCCCTCTCAGCATCAGAGTCTTTTCCAATGAGTCAACTCTTAGCATGAGGTGGCCAAAGTAATGGAGTTTCAGCTTTAGCATCATTCCTTCCAAAGAACACCCAGGACTGATCTCCTTTAGGATGGACTGGTTGGATCTCCTTGCAGTCCAAGGGACTCTCAAGAGTCTTCTCCAATACCACAGTTCAAAAGCATCAATTCTTTGGTGCTCAGCTTTCTTCACAATCCAACTCTCACATCCATACATGACCACTGGAAAAACCATAGCCTTGACTAGATGGATCTTTGTTGGCAAAGTAATGTCTCTGCTTTTCAACATTCTATCTAGGTTGGTCATAACTTTCCTTCCAAGGAGTAAGCATCTTTTAATTTCATGGCTACAATCACCATCTGCAGTGATTTTGGAGCCCCCCCAAAATAAAGCCTGACATGTTTCCACTGTTTCCCCATCTATTTCCTATGAAGTGATGGGACCACCAGATGCCATGGTCTTACTTTTCTGAATGTTGAGCTTTAAGCCAACTTTTGATAATGTAAATATAGTATCCAAAAAGTGATATATGCTTTTGCTAAGTCGCTCAATCATGTTCCATTCTTTGTGATTCCATGAACTGTGTGTACAGTTCATGGAATTCTCCAGACCAGAATGCTGGAGTGGGGAGCCTTTCACTTTTCCAGGGGATCTTCCCAACCCAGGGATCGAACCTGCATTGCAGGCGGATTCTTTACCAGCTGAGACACAAAGGAAGCCTGATATCTGCTATTACCTTCCTTTTAAGAGTACAGAGCCACAGAGTAGTTAAATGGCATGTACAAGGGCACACAACTGCTAAAGCTGGCAGTGTGGACTCAGGATCCAGCCTGTGATCCCCTGTGCTGCACAGCCTGTTGGTGGAGCCTTCCTCATACTAAGCCTAATGCATATCCTTCATCTTCTTCCATACTTTCCAGAGATACACAGAGGAATGAATGCCCCTTCTATGGATCTCCCCTTGTCCTGGCCCTTGACAGAAGACCACCTGAGTTAGGATGAATATCAAGCCCATTTGTATGTTTTTATCACAGTTATAGTATTTTCACTCAGGGGTCACTCTGTAGGGGCAATGCTGCAGGTGGGCTTTGGACCCA
>SJYA01009624.1:0-14668 GCA_006410615.1 Neotragus moschatus
TGGGGCATAGACTTAGATTACTGTGATATTGAATGCTTTGCCTTGGAGACGAACAGAGATCATTCTGTCATTTTTAGATTGCATCCAAGTACAGCATTTCGGACTCATTTATTGACCATGATGGCTACTGCATTTCTTCTGAGGGATTTCTGCCCACAGTGGTGGATATAATGGTCATTTGAGTTAAGTTTACCCTTTCCAGTGCATTTTAGTTTGCTGATTCCCAGAATGTCGATGTTCATTCTTGCCATCTCCTGTTTGACCACTTCCAATTTGCCTTGATTCATGGACCTGACATTCCAGGTTCCTATGCAATATTGGTCTTTATAGCATTGGACCTTGCTTCTATCACCAGTCACATCCACACCTGGGTATTGTTTTTGCTTTGACTCCATCCCTTCATTCTTTCTGGAGTTATTTCCCCACTGATCTCCAGTAGCATATTGGGCACCTACTGACCTGGGGAGTTCCTCTTTCAGTATCCTATCATTTTGCCTTTTCATACTGTTCATGGGGTTCTCAAGGCAAGAATACTGAAGTGGCTTGTCATTCCCTTCTCCAGTGGACCACATTCTGTCAGACCTATCCACCATGACCTGCCCGTCTTGGGTTGCCCTGCGGGCATGGCTTAGTTTCATTGAGTTAGACAAGGCTGTGGTCCTAGTGTGATTAGATTGACTAGTTTTCTGTGATTATGGTTTCAGTGTGTCTGCTTTCTGATGCCCACTTGCAACACCTACCATCTTACTTGGGTTTCTTTTACCTTGAGCGTGGGGTATCTCTTCACGACTGCTCCAGCAAAGTGCAGCCACTGCTCCTTACCTTGGATGAGGGATATCTCTTCACTGCCTCCCTTCCTGACCTTCAATGTGGGATGGCTCCTCTAAGCCCTCTGCCCCCCCATAGCCACTGCTTCTTGGACATGGGGTTGTTCCTCCCAGCAACCGCCCCTGGCCTCAGATGCCGGGTAGCTCTTCCCGGCCATTGCCCTTGACCTCGGACGCAAGGTAGCTCCTCCCGGCCGTCAACCCTGGCCTCGGATGCTGCCCCTGGCCTCAGACTCGGGTAGCTCTGCTTGGCCGTTCCTGCATGGTCTCAGCCTGGCACTTTAGGCCATTGCCTCTGACCTCGCACGTGGGGTAGCTCCTCTCAGCCACGCTTAGTGCACCAGCTGCAGCCGAAAGTGAAGAGGAACTAAAAAGCCTCTTGATGAAAGTGAAAGTGGAGAGTGAAAAAAAATTGCTTAAAGCTCAACATTCAGAAAAAGAAGATCATGGCATCCGGTCCCATCACTTCATGGGAAACAAATGGGGAAATAGTGGAAACAGTGTCAGACTTTATTTTTGGGGGCTCCCAAATCACTGCAGATGGTGACCGTAGCCATGAAATTAAAAGACTCTTACTCCTTGGAAGAAAAGTTATGAGCAAATTAGATAGCATATTCAAAAGCAGAGACATGACTTTGCTGACTAAGGTCCGTCTAGTCAAGGCTATGGTTTTTCCTGTGGTCATGTATGGATGTGAGAGTTGGATTGTGAAGAAGGCTGAGCGCCAAAGATGATGCTTTTCAACTGTGGTATTGGAGAAGCTTCCTGAGAGTTCCTTGGACTACAAGGAGATCCAACCAGTCCATTCTGAAGGAGAAGTGCCCTGGGATTTCTTTGGAGGGAATGATGCTAAAGCTGAAACTCCAGTACTTTGGCCACCTCATGCTAAGAGTTGACTCATTGGAAAAGACCCTGATGCTGGGAGGGACTGGGAGCAAGAGGAGAAGGGGATGACAGAGGATGAGATGGCTGGATAGCATCACTGACACGATGGACATGAGTGTGAGTGAACTCTGGGAGTTGGTGATGGCCAGGGAGGCCTGGTATGCTGCGATTCATGGGGTTGCAAAGAGTCGGACACGACTAAACAACTGAACTGAACTGAGTTTATGTTCTTGTAGGGGGAGATAGAGGAAATGATCATTTGTCCTTCAAACTGAATGAAGCAATAGAAGGAAGTCATTGGTATATCTGGTGAAAGGCATACAGGTTAAAGCATGACCACAATAGCAGAGCCAACTACCATGACTGGAACAGTCTGAAATGGTGAAAGAAGGCTATGGCAACCCATTCCAGTACTTTTGCCTTGAAAATCCCATGGACAGAGGAGCTGGGTAGGCTGCAGTCCATTGGGTTACGAAGAGTGGGACTCGACTGAATGACTTCACTTTCACAACCCACTCCAGTGTTCTTGTCTGCAGAATATCAGGGATGGCGGAGCCTGGTGGGCTGCCATCTATGGGGTCACACATAGTCGGACATGACTGAAGCGACTTAGCAGCAGCAGCATTCTCCCTAGCTGGAAATTAGTTTAGCAACATGAGTAATCTTTAGTCAATTACTTTACCATTTTGGTTCACCTTTCTAAACATTTGTTACACGTATCCTCTCTCTCACATCTCTACAGACATTATTCTGTATAAATCCCATCATCTTTTGGTTGAACTACTACAATTGCACACTTACATTACTCAAGCTTTAGTGTAATGATGTCTTCCATGGAAAATTTGCTAGAAATCTTTAAATGTGGAAATTTGAGTAAAACATTCTAACTTCCATGATTCTAATCTTATTCCCCTAATTTGATCTATCAAATGCAGCTAAAAATTCCTTCCAACAGTCAATCTGACTTGTAGTTATATCACTCCTGAGAAGGTCTTCAAATGTACATAAAATTTCTTCCCCTCCCTCTTGTAGCCCTCTTCTGTCCTTTCAAGTTGTTTCACACCACCTTCTGCCAATCTTCTCTTTCTATATATGTCTTCCTTGCCCTCATCTCTTTCTTATTCTCAAGCATTCTTTTACATCAGTCTTTCTGTTGAATTTCCCCTTTGTGTTATAGTCTATTCATCTTTTGGAGCACTAGTTAGGAAGCCACTTACTGAAGATAGTTCCTCTACTTCTTTTTTTTTTTTTTTTTTTTTTTAATCTAAATTATGTATATCTTTGTTTTTCTTCTCAAAACACATGGTGTTGTCCTCTATATTCAATTAACAGAATTTGTAATTTTACATTTATTTTTATATCTTCAATAACTCTACACTAAATATGTGTGTTTTGAAGATATATTTAATTAGCTTCCCTTTACATACCAGAGCCCANTTTTTTTTTGCAATCTAAATTATGTATATCTTTGTTTTTCTTCTCAAAACACATGGTGTTGTCCTCTATATTCAATTAACAGAATTTGTAATTTTACATTTATTTTTATATCTTCAATAACTCTACACTAAATATGTGTGTTTTGAAGATATATTTAATTAGCTTCCCTTTACATACCAGAGCCCAATATGGTACTCATCATGAAGCAAGTTCTCAAAAAAAAAAAAAAAAAAATTGTTCGAATAATAGTAACATATTGCTAGCAATAATATTTATTTCCTGATTACTTAATATGAAGTAAGCAATCTATCTATCTATCTATGCTGCTACTGCTATATATATATATATACACACACAGATAAAAATTTTATGAATCACATAAAATTTAGATTAAGACCTTTAAAATAACCCCCAAATCACAAAATTAATAAGGTATAGGTAGAAACCAAGAATGCCAAATTCTGTGCCTATTCCTCCAATTTCTCTGTTATATTCTAAAATCAGAATTATTTTATTTTAGTGAGAATTTATGGGGTTACTTTTATACAAAAATTAGTATAAAAGGAAATAATCATTTTAGGAGTAGTACTTGTCACTATTGTTGGTGCTTGATTCCATGTTGATACATTAGCTTCTTAGCTCTGTTCAAGATTTAAAATGTGTGGGTTCTCAGGGTATCTGCCAAGAGACCATGTCCCAGAAATCACCAAAAATCTCTCGTAAATAATCCTGTTATTATTAAGCTTTATTGGTTTCCTTAATAACATACTTACTGCTGACATTGACAACAACCTAGAGACAGGCTGCTTCTTCTAAAAATGATATTTTACAGCTTTCAAAACCTTTCTGTCCTCCTTTGACAGAAAAACTTTCTAAGACTTACCAAATACTGACAGTTAGTACTTTCTAAAATGTATGCTTCATCTTATACATCTTGTTCCTTCTAAGAGGTCACTGTGCTTCTCTTTTTATAAATGAATGTACTTCTATATATGAAAATTGGAAAGTTGCTTTACATGATTTTTAATAATTCCATTTGTATTTTCTAAGAGCAAATACTGGGAAATTATTCTCAGTAGATTAATGTTTTTATCATTGGCAGTATGATATCTTTTTCCAATTAAAAAAAAAGTACATTAAACTCCTATCTTATAGGCTTCTTTTAATAGATTTGCAGTCATATTGATAAGGACAGAATAAAGGGACAAAGCAGGTGATTAAATAGTTAATTCCACTAGGGAACTGTAAGTAGAAAAAATATGGGAGGCCTCTGTAAATTAATGATTACTCAAGAAAGAAGGTTTGCTTAACCACCAAACCATGTAACAGGAGCATGAGACATGCCCCCAGCAATAAAACAATGCTGACATGAGACCCACATCCTGCCCACTGAGCTCAGTAAGTTAATTATTCCAAGGACATGCTCTCTACACATATAAAACACAATAATTTGTGAACCTAGCTTGAACGTGTGGCAACAAGAAAACTCTGCCTAAACTGAAGAAGGAGCTGATGATGGAAGCATTACATCTACTCGAGAAATACAAAATTTCTTCCTCCCCTTGTCACTTTTCCTTTAATTATAAAACTCTAGTAAGTTCTTAGGGTGCAGCACCCGCTCACCCACCCACTTGTAAACCTCACAAGCATCTTGTTCTAATAAATTACTTCTTTAAAAAAATTATTTATTTTGATTGGAGGCTAATTATTTTACAATATTATGGTGATTTTTGCCATACATTGACATGACTCAACCATGGGTGTACATATGTCCCCCTGTGCTGAAACTCATTCCCACTTCCTTCCCCATCCCATCCCTCTGGGTTGTCCCAGTGCACAGGATTCGAGTACCCTGTTTCATGCATGATCTTGGACTGGTCATCTATTTCACATATGATAATATACATGTTTCAATGCTATTCTCTCAAATCATCCCACCCTCACCTTCTCCCCACAGAGTGCAAAAGTCTGTTCTTTGTATCTGTGTCTCTTTTGCTGTTTTGCATATAAGGTCATTGTTACCATCTTTCTAAAGTCCATATATATGCACTAATATACTATATTGATGTTTTTTCTTTCTGACTTACTTCACTCTTTACGATAGACTCCAGTTTCATCCACATCATTAGAACTAACTCAGATACATTCTTTTTAATGGCTGAGTAATACTCCATTGTGTATATGTACAACTTTCATATATTTCTGTCTACAAGTACATCTATGCTGCTCTCATGTCCTAGCTATTGTAAACAGTGCTATGCTGAATATTGGGGTACAAGTATCTCTTTCAATTCTGGTTTTCTCAGTGTGTATGTCCAGCAGCAGGATTGCTGGGCCAAATGGCAGTTCTATTTGCAGTTTTTAAAGAAATCTCCACACTGTTCTCCAAAATAGCGTTACTAGTTTGCATTCCCACCAACAGTGTAAGAGGGTTCCCTTTTCTCCACGCCTTCTCCAGCATTTATGGTTTGTAGACTTTTTGATGGCAGCCATTCTGACTGGTGTGAGATGGTACCTCATTGTGGTTTTGATTTGCCTTTCTCTTATAATGAGTGATGTTGAGCATCCTTTCATATATTTGTTAGCCATCTGTATGTCTTCATTGGAGAAATGTCTGTTTAGTTCTTTGGCCCATTATATTCTTGATATTGAGCTGCATGAGCTGTTAGTATATTTTTGAGATTATTTGTCAGTTTCTTCATTTGCTATTATTTTCTCCCATTCTGAAGGCTGTCTTTTCACCTTGCTCATAGTTTCCTTTGTTGTGCAAAAGCTTTTAAATTTAATTAGGTCCCATTTGTTCTTTTTGCTTTTATTTCCAGTATTCTGGGAGGTGGGTTATAGAAGATCCTGCTGTGACTTATGTCAGAAAGTATTCTACCTATGTTTTCCTCTAGGAATTTTATAGTTTATGGTCTTAGATTTAGATCTTTAATCCATTTTGAGTTTATTTTTTTGTATGGGGTTAGAAAGTGTTCTAGTTTCATTTTTTAACAAGTGGTTGACCAGCTTTCCCAGCACCAGTTGTTAAAGAGATTGTCTTTTCTCCATTGTATATTTTTGTCTCCTTTGTCACAGAGAAGGTGTCCATAGGTGCATGTATTTATATCTGGGCTTTCTATTTTTTTCCATTGTTCTATATTTTGGTCTTTGTGCCAATACCATACTGTCTTGATGACTATTGCTTTGTAGTATAGCCTGAAGTCAGGCAGGTTGATTCCTCCAGTTCCATTCTTCTTTCTCAAGATTGCTTTCACTATTTGAGGTTTTTTGTGTTTCTATGCAAATTGTGAAATTGTTTGTTCTAGTTCTGTAAAAAAAAAAATACCATTGGTAGCTTGATAGGGATTGCATTGAATTTATAGATTGCTTTGGGCATTATACTCATTTTCACTATATTGATTCTTCCCATCCATGAACTTGGTATATTTCTCCTTCAATTTGTGTCATCTTTGATTTCTTTCAGCAGTGTTTTATAGTTTTCTTTATATAGGCCTTTTCCTTCTTTTGACAAATTTATTCCTAAGTATTTTATTCTTTTTGTTGCAATGGTGAATGGGATTGTTTCCTTAATTTCTCTTTCTGTTTTCTCATTGTCAGTGAATAGGAATGCAAGGGATATCTGTGTATTAATTTTATATCCTGCAACTTTACTATATTCATTGATTAGCTCTAGTAATTTTCTGGTGCTGTCTTTAGGGTTTTCTATGTAGAGGATCATGTCATCTGCAAACAGTGAGAGTTTTACTTCTTTTCCAATCTGTATTCCTTTTATTTCTTTTTCTTCTCTAATTGCTATGGCTAAAACATCCAAAACTATGTTGAAAAGTAGTGGTGAGAGTGGGCAACATTGTCTTGTTCCTGACTTTAGAGGAAATGTTTTCAATTTTTGACCATTGAGGATAATATTTGTTGTGGGTTTGTCATATATAGCTTTTATTATGTTGAGGTATATTTCTTCTATGCCTGCTTTCTGGAGAGTTTTGATCATAAATGGTTTTTGTCAAAGGCTTTCTCTGCATCTGTTGAAATAGTCATATGATTTTTATCTTTCAATTAGTTAATGTGGTATATCACATTGATTGGTTTGCATATATTGAAAAATCCTTGCATCCTGGAATAAAGCCCACTTGATCATGATAAATGATCTTTTTTATGTTGTTGGATTCTGTTTGCTAGAATTTTGTTGAGGATTTTTGCATCTGTGTTCATCAGTGATATTGGCCTACAGTTTTCTTTTTTAGTGGCATCTTTGTCTGGTTTTGGTATTAGGGTGATGGTGAACTCATAGAATGAGTTTGGAAGTTTACCTTCCTCTGCAATTTTCTGGAAGAGTTTGAGTAGGATAAGTGTTAATTTTTCTCTAAATTTTTGGTAGAATTCACCTGTGAAGCCATCTAATTCACTTCTTATATACCACTTTGCCTCTCACAAAATTATTTCTATGCTGAGATAAAAAGTACTATGGTACTAGAGCTCTTCAGAACCCCTAAAGAATACCCAACATTTTACTATCATTAACTCATTTTTTGCTCTTTATTTCATTAGGCTGTGGAATCATTTTAACCTTTATCTCATTGTTGTTTTAACTACAAAATTATTGGCATTTTAATTGAAACAGTTTGGTATTATAATCATGTTGACTTTATTTAAATCACATGGTTTAGACATTTTATTTATATATGAAGTCCCACAGCCATGTATATTTCTATAAAGATATGTAAGACATCTTGAGTAAACTGAGAGCATTCCAAAGTCTTTGTTTTCATAATGTATTTCCGAGGATGCTCTTTGATGAAAATGTTCTTCTTTGGGGAAAGGAGTGTTCTAAAAGGTTGATTAAGAGCATAATGATTGAGGGGTTATAAAACGTGGTACAATTCCATACAACATGCTACTTGTAGCTTGAAATGATTTTTAAGACTTCAGATTTGAAAGAATACTAAAGGCTTGCAACATTCTTTAGCTATTCAAACCCACCTTATTCACATGTAGATGACATGCCCTACTGTCAGAGCACCTGAATTGGAAGCTTCCACATATTTTTAACACTGACTTAAGCCAGAGAAGGCAATGGTACCCCACTCCAATACTCTTGCCTGGAAAACCCCATGGATGGAGGAGCCTGGTGGGTTGCAGTCCATGGGATCGCTAAGAGTCGAACATGACTGAGCGACTTCCCTTTTCACTTTCACTTTAAGCCAGAGTAAGACAATGAATGGCTAAGAGTCAAAATACAGTGTTGTCATGTAAATTGCTTAGAGGGGAAGTAAGTTTTTATCTGTGACATTCACAGTCATCTGTACTTATCTTGGTATGTGCCTTAGGCAGACTGTAAGGAAAGGAGTGAGATGTGAACTTTTCAAAAAACAACTTGTGATAAAACCTTCTTATCTGATTCTCCATCTTATGCATTACAATCTTTAATTCAATAGGCAGAGTCCAACAATGGCAACCCTCCAGTACTCTTGCCTGGAAAATCCCATGGACAAAGGAGCCTGGTAGGCTGCAGTCCATGGGGTCACTAAGAGTCGGGCACGACTGAGTGACTTTACTTTCACTTTTCACTTTCATGAATTGGAGAAGGAAATGGCAACCCACTCCAGTATTCTTGCCTGGAGAATTCCATGGGTGGGGGAGCCTGGTGGGCTGCTGTCTATGGCCTCAGACAGAATCGGACATGACTGAAACGACTTAGCAGCAGCAGCAGCAGCAATTGGTCCAAATAGCTATCTGCAACAAGGCCAAGAGTTTAAAGCAAAATTCAGAAATTCTCAGCCATGCTTAATTACTCACAGGTGATGTTGCTAGGCAACCACTTCACCTTCTGATTCCTCCTTCACCTAAGTGTGGTACTCAGTTTGCTCTATTGTTACAGAATGTTAAAAGAGATGGAGAAGTGAAGTATAAAGAATTTTAAACCAGATGAAAATAGGCAGGGGAAAAAAAATCTTACAATGTACCTCTGAATTAAAAGATAGTAAAACACAGTTAAAAGAAAATTTCCCCATGGTTTGATAAATCATTCTTAATGAATAGAAATATGAGACGGAATTTCAAAAAGAGCAGAAAAATGTCATATTTGAAGTCATAAATGACTTTAAGCTGATGTGCTGGGGGACAGGATCAATGAGCTATGCCATTGGACAGACCCAGGAGTAAGCACAGTTGTAGATACCTGTTGTTTCAAGAGAAATGCCAAGGACAACAACTCTTAAAGATATTACTTCAAACTTTCTGAAACTAATTACTGTTCTCACCTTGACGTTAATTTGCAATTAGCAGATCTTAACCTTCAATACCCACTCCAGTTGTTATGCCTGAGATCCGAATCCCCAAGATTGAGAGAATAAGACGTCCACAGTAATGCAAAAGCATAAAGGGATTTTATCGTTAGCTTGAGCTAGGGCTCAGGTCTCATCCAACGCAGTGGAGTCTTGATGAGAGACCCGAGCTCTGATTTACAACTGCTTTTATACAGGCAGTTCTATGTCTCTGTAACAGCATAGCTGGCATGTAATGATTGGCTAAACCATACGCATGCACGGGATTTTCAAATTACAAAATCTCATTGGCTCAGGTTTGAATCAAAATCCCAATCCTGATTGGCTCAAGTTTGGCATGAGTGGGACTTTCCCAGGGTGGAGCTTCCTAGAATTATGACTCAGGTTTACAGGAACCTGCAAACTTAGGCCTGGTGTAGCCTGTCAAGCCTGTCATAGCTCCTGTCTGGTCCCCTAACACAGTATTCTTGCCTGGAAAATCCCATGGACAGAGGAGCTTGGTAGGCTGCAGTCCATGGGGTTGCTAGAAGTCAGACATGACTGAGCGACTTCACTTTCCTGCATTGGAGAAGGAAATGGCAACCCACTCCAGCGTTCTTGCCTGGAGAATCCCAGGGACGGGGGAGCCTGGTGGGCTGCTGTCTCTGGGGTTGCACAGAGTCAGACACGACTGAAGAGACTTAGCAGCACCAGCAGCAACCTTTGATCAGAACCTTGAGATTTTCCTGATAAGAATTTACTTTTTCTTGTTAAACTATGAATTTTACTCATGGCCATGGCTCTGATTTTGCTTTTATAGGCTATATAAAGTTTTAGTATCCTTTCGCAGTTGTTTCAGCATGTAGTATANAGACTTAGCAGCACCAGCAGCAACCTTTGATCAGAACCTTGAGATTTTCCTGATAAGAATTTACTTTTTCTTGTTAAACTATGAATTTTACTCATGGCCATGGCTCTGATTTTGCTTTTATAGGCTATATAAAGTTTTAGTATCCTTTCGCAGTTGTTTCAGCATGTAGTATATGGTTCTTTGAAGTGAAGTGGATGGAATGAGCTTCCTCATATATTTGATATCAAGAGATAGCTCCACCCTCATGTGCCACTAGATGATAGATACACTTAAATCCACTCTTATATGCCTTCCCATAGGATAGTTATGTGGGTGATTGTTAAGGTGAGTATGTGTGTGTATGCTCAGTCATTTCTGACTCTTTGCAATCCCATGGACTTTAGTGCACCAGGCTCCACTGTCCTTGGGATTTCCCAGGTAAGAATATTGGAATGGGTTGCCATTTCCTCCTCCAGATTAAGGTGAGCATTGCATATTACATTAATGCATATGATTCATCTATCCTTTGTGTCAGCTAAATTCATAAATTATTAATATTAGTTCAATCATTCACTTCTTCAGTGACTTAGCAAACACTGTCTACTTAATGCCAAACATCATTATCATTCTGTTAAGCAGTTACTTAACAGATGAGTACTCAATTGCTTTATGCAGTATACCTTAGAAGAAAGCATTTCTACCCACTTTTTGTTGATCTTCAGATTCCTTGTTACTTAACCAAGATGTAACATTGTTTTTCTCTGCTGCACAAAACCAAACATAAACTAATGTTATAGAAGACTATCTCTAAACTTGTAATGAATGGACTTGCCAGATTAGTCAATGTCCTTTTTTTGTTGTAAATGGTCTCTGCCATGCCCATTTTACACTAAAGATGACTAGCTAGTCTATTGAACTATGAACATCTAGTTTACTAGATGTTAACCTACACACATATACACCTACTGTTGAGATGTATGTTTACCAAAAATTGGAACCTATTTTATTAACAACTTGCTTATTTCTACTGCATTTATGCTTAAAATCATGTAATAAAATGAAATATACTTAAAATAAGACTATAAGACAATAACTGGTTATTTTTTCCTATGGAAAAAAAAAATTATGATTTATAGTTGTGATTTAACAAAAGTCCAAGAAAGAATTGTTTAACATTCATGAAAGACAAACAAATAATAACCATCTAAAATGACCCTTTACTAAAGATTGTTTCTCAAGTATCTTTGAATCCAAAATCTGCATTAAGAAAATAGGAACTGCTAGCTAAGGCAATAAACTCTGTGTGATTAATAGTTCTACTGAGAGTCTTATGTTAATGTACTGCATGGTATACTATTTACTTGTAAATTCTTCTATTACAACATGAAGTTTAATATCAACCAGAAAGTACTCATTTCTAAAAAGTTTTCAATTAAACTGAACTATAAAAATAACCATCCTAAAAGAGTGAAGTTGGTAAAGGGTAAAATTGGTAGAACGTTATACTTAAGACTAATTTTAAGCAGGCTGTTTAATCGGGTTTAAAAGAAAAAAAAAATACTGGTCAAATAAATTTAATGATCTTACATGGGGCATTCTTCTCTCAGCTATGCACCATGCATGCTAATTGTTATGAATAATTTTAAAATAAAGGAATCTCTTTAGTGTGTTTATAATTCAGCATTCCCCATCACCTTTAATTGTTGTTTTTGGTTTTACATAGACACCAATAGGGCTTCTCTGGTGGTTCATGTAAGGTATAGTTTTGGTGAGGCAGAAAAGAAGGAGAGATGACCTTAACGGAAGTAGGTTACCTTTATTCAGGGAAGGAGGGGCGACAGTCAGCCTAACGACCAGGCTCAGAGCGCAAGAGGGATCAGGGGGCTTCATATTTAAAGGGAGGTTTGTGGAAGTGCTAAGTGAAACGTTTAGTCAGGTGGGACGTTTTGGGTATTCTTTAGTTGAGATGGCATTTGTAGTTGGGCACGGGGTGATAAGTCCTCTGGGCAGGGGATGATGAGTCCCAGGTAGATGCAACTGGCCTAGAGCATCAGGGTGGGACCTAAAGTTCAGTTTTGTTTTTCCTGAAGTTAGATGATTCAGCAAGGGCCTTTGAGACTGTTGCTTTCTTTCTAGGCCCAAAGACTCCTTCAAGTTAGATGATAAAGAATCTGCCTGCAATGCAAGAGACCAAGGTTTGATCCCTGTGTCAGGAAGATCCCCTGGAGAAGGAAATGGCAACCTACTTCAGTATTCTTGCCTGGACAATTCCATGGAGAGAGGAGCCTGATAGGCTACAGTTTATGGGGTCACAAAGAGTTGGATATGACTGAACGACTAACACTTTCATTTTCAGACCACAATAACATTCCAAGTTCTAGTGACTGTGACACACAGTCTTGGAAATGTTGAGCTACAAAATGACTTTTGTATGCATCTCTGGGTTTCAGCAGCATATGTGTAATTAATTCACATCATTGTAGATTACACACATTAGGTGTAAATAAAAACTTGTTGCTGCTGTTACTGCTGCTAAGTTGCTTCAGTCGTGTCCAACTCTGTGTGACTTCATAGACGGCAGCCCACTAGGCTCCTCTGTCCATGGGATTTTCCAGACAAGAGTACTGGAGTGGGTCGCCATTGCCTTCTCTGAAAAACTTGTTACTGAAGTAACATTTGAAAGTAGCCATATATTAAGAACATTCTTTACAAAATTAAAATCTCAGAACATTTAAGAGTTCTCTAACTTCTTACATTGTGCAGGTTCTTACATTGTGTAAGCAAGAACATATTTTCTTAAAGTCTAATTTTAAATATTTTGTCATTCTATTCCTCTGTTTTTGGTTTAAAGGTTACAGTAAAAGTGGTGGTAAGAAAGGGACTTACCAGGTTGCACTAGTGCAGGAGATGCAGGAGATGCAGGTTCCATGCCTGGGTTGGTGGGAGGATTCCCTGGAGTAGGAAATGGCACCCTAATCTAGTACTCTTGCCTGGAAAATTACATGGGCAGAGGAGCCTGGTAGGAATCCAGGAGCTACACATATTCAGGCTCGATTGATCACACACACACAGAGGTAAGAATAGAGAAAATACATACACTTTGTATTAGTATTATAATGTGTAAATCCGGGGAATTTTTATTGTAAGGTGGTGTGAAAATGAGTCTCTTCCAATAACCCAAAATGCTTTAGATATACTTTAGAATTTTAGAAGTAAACATAGATGAGGTTTTACTTTGTAAAGCAATAAGAGAAATAAATACACCAATGTGTTCAAATAGAGATCAACCATGTTCATCCATCTTTTCACTCTTCTCTGCATGCAAATGTAATTAATAAATGCAATGTGCATCAGAATAAAGGCATGCCTTTCACACTATAAATATTACATTATCGGTATTCAACAAAGAGAATATAAATATGCCTACTCTTATGTCAAGTAGATCCAGGTTGATGTAAAGTGCTTGCCAGAATATGTATCCACTTGAACATAACTACAGCTGCTGTCACATAATTCATGTTCTAATGCAGGACTTGGCACAGGTGGATTTTGTGTTGAGGGAAGCTGGGGGGTGGGTTATATCTTACATTTTAGGCAAGAGCTTCTTGATGAACAGTAGAAAATGAACTACCTTTTGCATTATGGTGCATCACTTATTAAAGTCTAAGAACAGATAAGGAATATCATCTGCATATACCAGGATGCAGATTTTTTTTTTAATTCTTGGCAATAGCCCCAATAATAGAACAGTCAGAATAATACACAGATTTCAGATTAAAGCTAATTTTATGTATACATGTACAAAATATGTGTGTTTATGCATACATACATGCACACAAATATATACTTATTCACATGATTGATAACTTTTGCCACACATTTAAGATTATAGTTTCAGTAGAAATGTTACACTGTTCTAAGCATTCTTACTATGTGTTGTCAGAACTGCTAATGTAATTAAATTTGACAAAAGAAAATCTATATTGTAAAATCATCTATATATAAAAGGTCAAGAAAGTTAAAAAACCTTAGAATTTAGGAAGAGAAGTAGTGACATGACTGTAAGGCCTTTTATAGGTTTCAGCAGAAAAAGTCTATGGCTTAAGTTTTCATTTTCCATCACTGATATGAATGATTTACTCTACAGATATCTATTTCCTTTGATCTTCCTCACAGGTGATTTATTCTCTCTTCTTTTTCTTTTCATTCTTCATAGATATTGATTAGCTATTCCACGTTCAAGGTCAGGAGGGGTGGTGGTGAGGAGATACCTCTCATCCAAAGTAAGGAGCAGCAGCAGCGCTTTCCTGGAGCAACCCTGAAGAGATACCCCACGTCCAATGTAAGAGAAACCCAAGTAAGATGGTAGGTGTTGCAAGAGGGCATCAGAGGGCAGACACACTGAA
>SJYA01009625.1:0-11611 GCA_006410615.1 Neotragus moschatus
GGAGTGGGAGGTGGGGGGGGGGTTCAAGATTGGGAACTCATGTACACCTGAGGTGAAAAATAAAAATTAAAGTTAAAAAAAAAACAAACAACGATGGAGAAATGTTACTTTAAAAACTTAAGTACTTTAAAATTACTCCATTCTTTGGTTAACTAGTAGATTGAAAGTATTGTATATACGACTCTGTTAAATGGATATTTTTGTTAAAAATAGCAAACTATATTTAGCCTCATTTGAATTAATATGCTTTATTTCTAGCTTCCTTGCAAAGAGAGGTGTGCGAGAAGACATAGCAACCTTTGATGCACGAAATATTCCAAAGGAAATAAGAGAGAGTGTTGAAGAACTTCTGCTTAAAAATAAAGGATCTTTTGATCCAAAGGTAATTTTAACAGATACCTTAAATTCCCTTTCCATACTCTTGTTATATTCTTCTTGTCAAAATGTGATGGTTTACATTATTTGTTTTTTAGTTTATTTAAAAAATAAAAGTTTTTAATAATAAGTTGTAACTATTATAGCTGGGAGGTATTTACCAGAAGAATTGGGTAAACTAGAATCTAGAGGGTTGGAGACAGGTTTATTATCTTAGGTGGTGTTTGAGTCTTACGATCTGCTCTCATTGGTAAGTTCCTAACAGTCATAACTTCCAATTTGCCTGTATGCTTTTATTTCTTCTTGTATATTAGTCATATAATAACACATCTGTCTGTTGGAATGCTTATATCTAATTCAGCAAACAGTTTCAATTTTATGATTCTTGTCTTTTTTAGATCTTTTATTCAAAATGTCGTGTACTTCTTTGACACCAATAGCAGTTGTTTCAACAGTGCTTTTATCTAATAAAGATCTATTCTTTGTATTGAAGAGAAAGAAATGATGCTTGAAGATTGTTGTGGATGGCACATGTATTCATTACAAATGTGGCTAATCATTATTTATGTCAATAGAATGATAGAGTTATATTAAAGATTGTATGTGGTTCAAAAAGAGTTGTTCTTAGGGAAAAACAGTTTATTTTTTACTGAAAACAGCAATTCACTTTATTTTTATTTTTGCTGTAAACCAAAAACTTCATTATTTAGGTTAAATTATTAAACAAATCCTTAAAGAAAACACACTGGAGTTAACCTTACCTTTATTTCAAGTGAAGTTAGGGTGTGGGATACTTTCTGATGTGTTTTTCAGAATGCTAAGCGTGCCAGTACTGCAGCCGCTCCCTTAGCTGCCTGGGTTAAAGCCAATGTCCAGTACTCCCACGTCTTGGAACGAATTCAGCCTTTGGAAACTGAACAGGCAGGATTAGAATCGTAAGTTAAATATAAAATATAAACCACCCTAACCTTCATTTTCATCAATTGATGACATATTATTAGGATTTATTTATTGTCTGTATCTAAAAAGGCAGCTGACAACACTGCGTCATTTAAATACACATTAAGAATGTAGATCAAGATAATGATGTGGAGAATGTAGAGCTCATCTCATCTAAACCACAGACACATCAAAAACACATCTCCACGTAGAACTATTATGGAAAACTAATTAGAAACTGGCAGAAGAGCTAGATAACAAAACTTGCAAGAAAGATCTGTACATAATTGGGTTGTTTTTCAATAGCCCAGTCATGTTCGATGCTTTGTGACCGCATGGCCTGCAGCACTCCAGGCCTCCCTGTCGGTCATCTTTTCCTGAAGTCTGCCCAAGTTCGTGTCTGTTGCATCAGCGACACCGTCCAGTCATCTCACCCTCTGACTCCCTCTTCTCCTTGTGCCCTCAATCTTTCCCAGCATCAGGGACTTTTCCAGCATCAGGGACTTTTCCAGTGAGTCGTCTGTTCACATCAGATGACCAAAATATTGGAGCTTCAGCTTCAGCATCAGTCCTTCCAATGAGTATTCAGGGTTGATCTCCCTTAAGATTGACTGGTTTGATCTCCTTTCTGTCCAAGGGACTTTCAGGAGTCTTCTCCAGCACCAGCATTCAAAGGTGTCAATTCTTTGGTGCTCTGCCTTCTTCATGGTCCAGCTCTCACAGCTGTACATGACTACTGGGAAGACCATAGACTTGACTATGCAGACCTTTGTCAGCAGAGTGATGTCTCTGCTTTTCACACTCTGTCTAGGTTTCTCATCACAAGAGCTGTGACATCGTCTGATTTCATGGCTGCAGTCACCATCCGCAGTGTTTTTAGAGCCCAAGAAGAGGAAATCTGTCACCATTTCTACCTTCTCCCTTTCTCTTGCCATGTAATAGAAACATGTGGAAACATGCCATGCATGTCCTATATGCACAGGACCAGATGTGTGTAGGATCACGTAGGGTCGTGCGTCTGGTCCTGTTACTGCACTGGAGTGCAGCACTATTTTCAGATGAGGAGTATATTATTAAAAGACAAACAATTATACATAAAATAGGCAAGCAAACGGTTTTATTATATAGCACAAGACATTTTATTCACTATCATATAAACTAAACTGGAATATAATTTGCAAAAAATAACTGGATCACTGTGCTATATGCCTGAAAGTAACACAATATTTTAGCTGTATATCATTAGAGAAATCACTGTGCTATACACTTGAAAGTAACACAATATTGTTACTGTTTATCATTAGAGAAAAAGGAAAAAAAATGAGTAAGTGAAGAGTTAAATAGACCAAAAATATGAAGAGAAAGCAATTAAAAGATGGATAGCAGAATGAACTCATTTTTTTTCTACTATTAAGTTGTTGGATAGATAAAGTGAGAGAAGTTCCTTTAGAAAGAGCAAAATTTTGTAAAGGAATACTGTTAAGGTACAAAAAGTAAATTCTAGAAATTTCAGTTCAGTTCAGTCACTCTTTAGTGTCCAACTATTTGCAACCCTGTGGACTGCAGCACACCAGGGTGCCTGTCCATCACCAACTCCTGGAGCTTACTCAAACTCATGTCCATTGAAGAGGTGATGCCATCCAACTAACTATCTCATCTTCTGTCGTCCCCTTCTCCTCCCACCTTCAATCTTTCCCAGCATCAGGGTCTTTTGAAATGAGTCAGTTCTTCATATCAGGTGGCCAGAGTATTGGAGTTTTAGCTTCAGCATCAGTCTTTCCAATGCATATTCAGGACTGATTTTCTTTAGAATATACTGCTTGGATCTCCTTGCAGTCCAAGGGACTTTCAAAAGTCTTCTCCAACACCACAGTTCAAAAGCATCAACTCTTCAGCCCTCAGCTTTCTTTATGGTCTAAATCTCACATCCATACATGACTACTGGAAAAATCATAATTTGACAAGATGGACTTTTGTTGGCAAAGGAATGTCTCTGCTTTTTAATATGCTGTCTAGGTTGGTCATAGCTTTTCTTCCAAGGAGCAAGCGTCTTTTAATTTCATGGCTGCAATCACCATGTACAGTGATTTTGGAGCCCAAGAAGATAAAATCTCTCACTTTTTTCTATTGTTTCCCCATTTATTTGCCATGAAGTGATGGGACCTGATGCTGTGATCTTAGTTTTCTGAATGTTGACCTTTAAGCCAGGTTTTTCACTCTCCTCTTTCACTTTGATCAAGAGGCTCTTTAGTTCCTCTTCACTTTCTGCCATAAGGGTGGTGTCATCTGCATTTCTGGGGTTATTGATATTTCTCCCAGAAATCTTGATTCCAGTTTGTCTTCATCCAGCCCAGCATTTCACATGATGTACTCTACATATAAGTTAAATAAGCAGGGTGGCAATATACAGCCTTGATGTACTCATTTCCTAATTTGGAACCAGTCTGTTGTTCCATGTCTAGTTTTAACTGTTGCTTCTTGACCTGCATACTTTTTTTCAGGAGGCCAGTAAGATGATCTGGTAATCCCATCTCTTTAAGCATTTTCCACTGTTTGTTGTGATCCATATAATCAAAGGCTTTGGCGTATTCAGTAAAGCAGAAATAGTATGTTTTTCTGGAACTCTCTTGCTTTTTCAGTGATCCAACGTATGTTGGCAAGTTTGATCTGCTCCCTCTTAACTTTCTAAATCCAGCTTGAACATCTGGAAGTTCATAGTTCACATACTGTTGAAGCCTGGCTTGGAGAATTTTGAGCATCACTTTACTAGCATGTGAGATGAGTGCAATTGTGCAGTAGTCTGAACATTGTTTGGCATTGCCTTTCTTTGGGATTAGAATGAAAAATGACTTTTTCCAGTCCTATGGCCACTGCTGAGTGTTCCAAATTTGCTGACATATTGAGTGCAGCACTTTCATAGTATCATCTTTTAGAATTTGCAATAGCTTAGCTGGAATGCCATCACCTCCACTAGCTTTGTTTGTAGTGATGCTTCCTAAGGCCCACTTGACTTCACATTCCAGGATGTCTGGCTCTAGGTGAGTGATCACACCATCGTGGTTATCTGGGTCATGAAGATTTTTTGCATAGTTGTTCTATGTATTCTTGCTACCTCTTCCTAATATCTTGTGCTTCTGTTAGGTCCATACCATTTCTGTCATTTATTTGCATGAAATAAAGAGCCCTTCTTTGCATGAAATGTTCTTTTGGTATCTCTAATATTTTTGAAGAGCTGTCTGGATATTTAATGCTAATACATTATTNGCATAGTTGTTCTATGTATTCTTGCTACCTCTTCCTAATATCTTGTGCTTCTGTTAGGTCCATACCATTTCTGTCATTTATTTGCATGAAATAAAGAGCCCTTCTTTGCATGAAATGTTCTTTTGGTATCTCTAATATTTTTGAAGAGCTGTCTGGATATTTAATGCTAATACATTATTTTTCTCTTAAGTTTTTGAAAATTTTTAGCATATATTTTCTAAAATATTATCTGGCAGGTGTGGGAAAATTTTAATGACTTTAGGGGCTTAAACTTTCAGTTTGCTACTGAGTTAGTGTTTTATTTTATCTCATTTGTTCTGAATTCGAACTAAGAAGTATGTCATGTTCTTCATTGTTCCATTTTTGGAATTGTCTTTTCTTTCTTACTCTAGACAAGAAGATATTAGGTGCTTTAATCTCTATTTTTTTCAATATAATACATGAAATTTTCATGTTAAACATGCTATTTATATTACTGTGATTATTTTTACAGCTTAATATTATTTTATGAGTATATTTCCTTTCTTGTATACCATTTGTGATTCTTAATAATTGCCTTTTTTTTCAGTTGATTTTTTTTTTCTGTTTTTATGTCACATACTTATCCACAGTCTATCAGTAGCTAAAACATATTTGGAATCTGTGTTCTTTTTAACATTCTCTTCAGTTCAGTCGCTCAGTCATGTCCGACTCTTTGCGACCCCATGAATCGCAGTGTGCCAGACCTCCCTGTCCATCACCAACTCCTGGAGTTCACCCAAACTCATGTGCATTGAGTCGGTGATGCCATCCAGCCATTTTTATCCAGAAATCTGTTTGCACAAATGTTTTAAAATGTAGATTCCTGGAAGTGATGTGGTTAGGTCAGAGAATACACTTTTAATTTCAGCATTGCTTTTCAAATAAAATTCTNCTGTCCATCACCAACTCCTGGAGTTCACCCAAACTCATGTGCATTGAGTCGGTGATGCCATCCAGCCATTTTTATCCAGAAATCTGTTTGCACAAATGTTTTAAAATGTAGATTCCTGGAAGTGATGTGGTTAGGTCAGAGAATACACTTTTAATTTCAGCATTGCTTTTCAAATAAAATTCTAAATGAAGGTATTAAAACTCGTGAATTAGTGACAATTTTCATTGTCATTTGTCCACTGCAAGATTATATTTTACAGTGCTGGTCCTGCTTTTTGTTGATAACTAGAGTGACTTCTATGAATTTGAATTATATTTTAGAAATTTGCGGAAAACTGAAGATAGAAAAAGGAAACTAGAAGAGCTTCTTAATTCTGTTGGTCAAAAAGTATCAGAACTCAAAGAAAAGTAAGTTAGTTTTGAAATATATTTTGAGTATTTGAAAACATACTGCAATTGATACTTAAATTTTAAAAAACTATTATAGTTAATACATTAATTTTTTGATTTATCACTTTAAAACGGTGAATGATATAAAATAATACTGTATTCATTTTAAAAAGTTTAAGGAGAATAAAAATATTATGTTTCCATTTGTATAGCTATCACTGTGTATACTTCCAAGCAGTGGAAAACTGAGCAGGAAGAAGTGAATGTACTGTGTTAATGCTGGGAGTGTTTACATTTGGTATTCCTGCTTCTTTATTATTTTGACCTCAGCATTTTAGACTTCTGTATTGCAGATGATGCTACAGTACTACTTATTCCATAGTCTGGAATTGTGAATGGTACATGATTGTGTTAAAAATGGTTTATCTTTTTAGTTTGCTCTTTTTGGTATTAAAAATGTTCCTTCATACAAATATACTCAAATCTAAAATCTGTTTATAAAAGAGATTAATCTTAAAGCCCTCATGTACCTCTTTGTTCCTGTGATTGTTTTTAATATAGCACAAAAAAAATACTGGTATGGGAGTTACAAATATGGAAACATTTTCATTTACGAATTGTAAAGAATGGAAAACTGGAGACCATGTCATTAAATATAGCATATGTTATCACTTGCTACTTTCTTAAAGTCATGTATTACATTTCCTTTTTTTCTTATGGAAGAAATACACATTATTGTACCAAGAAAAAGTTCCATTAAAATCTATTAATTTTTTTTCTATATATAGTCAGGAAACAGTCATCTCTATTTACATATATATATATTTACTTAATATACATAAATTAAAGCTATAGTGAAAGCTATAAATTCAATGTTTTTAATATTACCGAATGTTTTTGTATTAGACATATAGATATGAAATCACATAATATCCCTCCTGGTATATAATTAGAGTAGTATAAGGAAAATTATATATTCTTTTCAATATTGCATGCTCAGAATCAGTACTTAATTATACCAAAGTAATTATCCAACCTTTATTGAGTAGTTAGCTTACAGTACCAGTGNGATATGAAATCACATAATATCCCTCCTGGTATATAATTAGAGTAGTATAAGGAAAATTATATATTCTTTTCAATATTGCATGCTCAGAATCAGTACTTAATTATACCAAAGTAATTATCCAACCTTTATTGAGTAGTTAGCTTACAGTACCAGTGTTTTGACTCCATTTATCAGCCATTTGCACTGTCAGATGTTGTCCTACACACTTTACATATACATGTTTTTAGGATCTAGAACAATATTGAGAGGTGGATATTCTTACATAATTTGCAGTTAGAACGCTAAAGATTAGAAAGGTTTGCTTAAGTTGAACAAGTAGTAAATGACTAAGCAAACATTATATCCTGTATTTGTCTGACTCCTTTAAGTTCCTTTTCTTAGTCACTGCATCATATTACTAGTATTTTGGGAGGATTATTATGAAAACCTTCTGAATAATATGATTGAGGCCTTGTGGATAATATGACTGAGGAATTGGATTTTTAGTTTTAATTAATTTAAATTTAGATAGCTACATGTGGCTGCCATATTGGACAAGTGACTCCCAGAGTCTTATGTCTCGGGGAGGGAAGAACAGGGCACTTAGACAGGCAATAAAGAATAGAGGGCCTGCAAGTTAATAGCACACCCGTATATGAATTTTAGGTCCTCTACTTACTATTGGCAAGACCTGTGCCATAATCTGTTTGGATCCAAGTCTCCATATTTATAAAATGAAAATTATAGCACTTATTTTGAACTGTTCCTAGAATCGGCAAGATCCTACGTGTTCTCTTTTATGTATTTATTTATCTATGGCCGGGCTGGGTCTCTGTAGCTATCTGTGGGTATTCTCCAGTTGCAGCTAGCACGGGCTGCTCTTTAGTTGTGCTGTGGTTGTGGCTTGTGGGCTCTAGAGTTTGTGGACCTCAGCAGTTGTGGTGCACAGGGTTAGCTGCCTCACAGCATGTGAGATCTTCCTGGACCAGGGATTGAACCTGTGTCCCCTGTATTGGCAGGCAGATTCTCAACCACTGGACCGCCAGGGAAGCCCAGTCCTCAGCATTTTGAAGGCACTTATATATTTGTTGAAGGACTAAGTAATCATATGGAATCTGCCATTATATTTAGTAAAATAATAAATTTGTACGAGCATTTTTAAGGAAAATAATTTAAAAAGAAGTTTTAAACTTTGGCAGTTGGGCACATAGGGAGAGAATATATCTAATGGGATGAATATTTGATGTGAGTTTTAAAATTTTATTTGTAATTTTGATGGATGTGTATTTGTGGGAGTTAGAATGAGGGGTGAGGTAGGTATAAGGAAGGAGCTTGATAATGGAACAGCCCATTGACAGTCATGGCAGATGAAAGATAGTGCATTGATTGAAAATATACAGTTCTTCTGATGTTGACATCTAGTTTTACTGGGCTAAATAAAATCAAATAAAACTGAAAAGACAAGTTAGATCAATCTTATGACAGGAACTTTGNCCATTGACAGTCATGGCAGATGAAAGATAGTGCATTGATTGAAAATATACAGTTCTTCTGATGTTGACATCTAGTTTTACTGGGCTAAATAAAATCAAATAAAACTGAAAAGACAAGTTAGATCAATCTTATGACAGGAACTTTGAATGTCATATTGATGTTTATACATAATGTAGTAGGATATCACAGCCCTGTGAGAATATTCCCCTTTAAATGTAAGCGTTGGTATCATGTCTATTATAATAATGATATTTTATTTACAAATATTATCAATATTATAGTTAATTAAAATTCTAGTATAAAAGTTCACTTTACTACCTAAGCATCATGTACTAAATCTATCTTAAATCTGATTGTCTTTAATTAAATTTTAATGTTTTCATAGATTTCAGAGCAGGACTTCAGAAGCTGCCAAACTTGAAGCTGAAGTAAGCAAAGCACAAGAAACAATTAGAGCTGCAGAAGTCTTAATTAATCAGCTCGATAGAGAACACAGGAGATGGAATGCACAGGTTTGTCTGAGATCATACAGTGAAGTGAAAGTCACTCAGTCCTGTCGCACGCTTTGCAACCCCATGGACTATACAGTCCATGGCCATAAAGAGACATTGTTTAAGACACAGGAAATCTATGATATATTTGTTAACAAAAATGAAAAGGAAAAATATCCATTAACTGTCAGCCAGCTTAGGATAAATAATCTAGATATTAATGGCCCTGTTGTGAATTAATCTTTAAGCACAATATCTTTATATGAATGGATTTTAGACAAAGAAACCTATTCCTCTTTTAGTTAGGGGAGATCAGTTCATTTCAGTCGCTCAGTTGTGTCTAACTCTGCGACCCCATGGGCTGCAGCATGCCAGGCTTCCCTGTCCATTACCAACTCCTGGAGCTTACTCAAACTCATGTCCATCAAGTCGGTGATGCCATCCAACCATCTCATCTTCTGTCGTCCTCTTCTCCCACCTTCAATCTTTCCCAGCATCAGCGTCTTTTCAAATGAGTCAGATCTTCGCATCAGGTGACCAAAATATTAGAGTTTCAGCTTCAGCATCATCAGTCCTTCCAATGAATATTCAGGACTGATTTCCTTTAGGATGGATCTCCTTGCAGTCCAAGGGGCCTCTCAAGAGTCTTCTCTAACACCACAGTTCAAAAGCATCAATTCTTCAGCACTCAGCTTTCTTTATAGTCCAACTCTCACATCCATACATGTCTACTGGAAAAACCATAGCCTCGACTAGATGGACCTTTGTTGGCAAAATAATGTCTCTGCTTTTTAATATGCGGTCTAGGTTGGTCATAGCTTTTCTTCCAAGGAGAGTGTCTTTTAATTTCACGGCTGCAGTCACCATCTGCATGGAGTTTGGAGCCCCCCCCCCCCCAAAATAAAGTCTGTCACTGTTTCTGTTGTTTCCCCATCTTTTTGCCTTGAAGTGATGGGACCAGATGCCATGATCTTAGTTTTCTGAATGTTGAGTTTTCAGCCAACTTTTTCACTCTCCACATTCATCAAGGGTAGGAATGAAAATGAGTAGATGGAAAATTTAGTACTCTTTAGAGCCTTTTTTGGATTTCCTTCACCAAGACAGTCCTCTTAGGGTTTGACACTTTGGGGCATTTATTCGTTTTCGAAATCCTCTGTTTCAGCTTTGCTCATTTATTTTGATTTCGTTTCTCTTTAACCAGTTAGATCCCTCCCCTCACGGGGTGATCCTCATCTGCTCACCCAGTAATGTTGATTACCTCTTAGTATTCTCCTTGTCACATCCCTTCTCAGCAAATAGAGAGAAACTCTGGGGTTTCTCATATAGTCTTTAAAATAGGAACCCATATGGTGATGTTTGATCAGATATATATTTCTAGAATGCTGACTTTTAAATTCCTATTTCTAACTGTACTTAGATATTGGCCTTCAACTGTCTCGGGAACTCAGACACCTCTGAATTTTTTTCTTTTCTCATATCAAATCTCTTTTCTTTTCCTGTGTCGTAAGACATCCTCCTCCTATGCATCAAAATGAAAAATACGTGATTTTCTTAGACTCCTTTTATTAATTTGTATCCCTTTGCATATATTCCTCATATTTGTCTTCCATCCTTAATGCTCTTGTTTTGTTTTTTTCACCTGAATTCTCCTTGTCTTTCTTCTCTCTGACCCTGTCAGTAGTTGATACTTGTCAGTTGAAATCTTTCTGATTATACCACTCACTGCTCTGTTTAAACACTTTCAGTGGCTCACTATTAACCACAGGTTAAAACTGAAGCAACTTTGCATGGCGTGGGAAAATGTTAAAATCTCCCTTCTTCTAGCCAGCTGTTTCTCTTTTTATTGTTCCTCTATTAATAGTCTTTCTGTACAGGCTTAACACTTTAGCCACCCTATGCTTCTAAAAAAGTCTCCTTGCTTAATCTTTGGTTTTTGGCTTTGTTCATACCCTTTGTGTCTTAATCATATTTTAGAAAGTGATGGTATTTCACAGTGTTTATTATAATCATTAGGAAATTTCAATGAAAGAATATATTCTTCTTTATAGATATGTTGGGATATCATACATTGTTTTAATATCACAGCAAGATCTAAGGTCTTACTGGTATTTTTACGTTTTGAAAATTGTATTCAAGATAGGTAATTACTTTAAACCAATGAATGATTTTTTCCTAGAAACAAAGCTTGATTTGTGAAACTTTTTTTTTCCTCTTAGGACATATCCATCTCTTTCTCTCTTTTTCAGGTTGCAGAGATGACAGAGGAATTAGCTACTCTTCCTAAAAGAGCTCAACTAGCTGCTGCATTTATTACATATCTTTCTGCCGCTCCTGAGGGTCTGAGAAAAACCTGTTTGGAAACATGGACCAAGTTCGCTGGTCTTGAAAGTTTGTATTTAGTTAATTCATAAATTTGAAGTTTTAGTATATGAAAAGCATATCTTTTGATTTTTGTCATTTTACTTTTTTAGGATTAGGAAAACTTTCTGTAAGTTAATGGATACCATAAGTGCTTAGAATTGGCTAAATTCTACGAATGTTCTGAGAATCAATCTATTATGATGACTCTTGTCCCCCTAAAATCACTTTTGAAACTGAGACCACTGAATTATTTTGATATTGTATGAATGCAGTTAAATATTTTATTAATTTTTATGCCGATTTCATATGGTAAAGTGAGATGTAGGAATCCCGAAAT
>SJYA01009626.1:0-14658 GCA_006410615.1 Neotragus moschatus
TTACAGACTGAGCAATGAACTCACTCAAGTGAAAAAGCTTTGATGTCATAGCTATTCAAAATATCTGAGTAAATGAAACTTGAGAATCGTTCATTTTGAAAAATGACTTATTAGAGCTAATTTTGCTTGCCTAATTTTGTGTGCCTGCATAAAAGACAAAATCCCCTAACCCAGCAGCAAAAACAAAACACTGAAGAAGGAAAAGGCTTTCTTTCACCACAGTTTCATGTGGGAAAAAAAGTTTACATAAGAAAAAGATGCTTCTGCCCAATGGTCAGTTCTATAATTGTTTCTGTTAGTGACGGAGTCTCTAGTTCCCAAGCACGGCCATAATATTTTGTCTAATATCCTGAATATTGACTTAATTATAGCAATCGAGTTTATGCAGCAATATTCAAGGTATAATGGTAATCAAATAATAATCACACAACCTTACATCTAAAGTGCTCCTTATAATTTTCAAAGGCTTTTTCACATATATTATCCAATTTGATGTTCACTGCAGCCATAAGGGAGGCACCTGTGATGTGACATTATAGCTAAAATGTTTTACCTTTCAAAACCACTATATTGAAATCTCCAGAATTCATGTCCAGAGGAAAATGGGCATATAAAAAGTTAGTACAGAATGCTGTCCCTTTTTACGCACTTATAAACTGAGAGAGATTTGGCTGAGCATGTTTTGAGATACATTGTTAAATTTATACCTGAGTACTCAGAAAACCTGGAGCAGCAAAACTTTGTATAAAACAGCAATTGTACAATTGACTATCTAATTCTGTTTAGTTATGAGAAAAGCTTAGGCCAGATATGTCAGGAGAATAAGAGAAACCACTTAGCGTGCTTACACTGGAGCAAAGCATTTCACAGGAATTCAAGTGATGGAGGAGCCGAGAAGCCACATAAGGGGCCACAGAGGAACCCAGGGATTCACAGGAGAAGAAGCTAGTGCCCCCCTCCCACAGGGATGGACAAGGGAGATGGCACAGCGACCTGACCCTGGGGGGCTGAGGCATCTAGCCAAGGCTGGAGGCACCACAGAACTTCAGATAAAGACACAAGGTGCTGCCCAAAGCAGAGCAAGGAGGAGAAACACCTTGGCTTCCCGCTTCTAACCAGCCTCCAGCCCCACAGTGTTTCCTCGCGGCCAGTCCTCTCACCTAGCCAGAAGCCTGCATCAACCCCCGAGAGACCCAGGGGACGGGGCTCTCTTGACTTGGAGCCACACCCAAGTCGAGAAGAGTTTTGAGTGAGGAAATATGTCCTATTTAGATATACCAGCTCCCAGACACAGAGTAAAGAGCAGTGTGCCATGAGTCCAAACAAATACTGACCTATCTTCTTACACTGATATATCTATAATTAAAAAAAAAAAAAATGGAACCACAACCCAAGGTTTGAACTATATCTCACAGTCCTCAATGGCTTGAGAATACAGATCCTTCTTTTCCCTCACTTGCTGCCCAGTGCCTTGTAGTTGTCTATATACACACCACTCACTGGACACATTTTGTTTCTTAACTGAAAGGCCAGGACGTAAATCCTAACAACCACCTCATCTTTCTTAGCTTTAAGGAAAGCAACTAGATGATATCCAGGCCTGAAGCCACCATGAGAAATTCTGCCATGGGCATACTGCAATGAATCCATAATTGTGGAAATTAAAAATTTTCGGAATTGCTTAACAAGTCCGTTCTGGGAATGGATACAGTTGGGAAAATGGCAGCTAACATATTTCGTGAAAGAAAGAAGCCAGAAAGTATTAAGAGGGGAGAGAAGTTGGGTGTGCTTTTATGCCAAAAACAAAACAAAAACACAACTTGAGGCATTTATGAAACTTTCTACGTGGAATAATTGGGGGTTAGCGGCACAGGCTCCCCTGGAGTCGGAGCCTGTTGGGCGGGCCCTGCCTTGGGTTTGGGGAGCCGCCCTCTCGCTTTGGTGCCTCCTGCTTCCTTGAAGAAACGCTTCCACCCACGCTTTGGCTCTGTTTTCTCTCCTTCGCCTCTTGCTGGTCCTCGCCTGCACTTTGCCTCAGCAACACTGTATTCTGTGCAGCACTGGCAGCTTTCACCCTCTTCTCTTTCTACCCCCCCCCCCCCCACTTCCCACCTCAGCAAATTGCGAACACCCACTCCTCTGGAGGCAACTTTCTGAATCACTGTGAACATCTTTTCATGACACCCTTGAGAAGCTCCGGCGGCATCTGGCTGTCCTCTGCTGCCCCAGCTTCCCAGGCAAGAGGCCCCTGAGGCTGGGCCCTTCCTTCTCACTCCGGAAAGACTCAGACGGCACCACAGCCTCACATCAGCTGGAGGGCCGCTCCCTCCTGTCTTCACACGCTCTTCCAGGTCTCAAGACGCCTCCTGGCTACTACTGCTCCCCACGCTCCACGTGATGCTCTAGGCATCTTTCTGCTTTTCCTCTAGCGTCAGAATGTCATCTTCCCTGATGGCTGGCTACAGACAGCGTGGCAGTTATCCACTCACTCTGTCCACAGAGGATGTCACACCAGACCGGACCTTCATTGCCACAATCTTGTTCCCAAACTCTGCTAGCCGTACACATCTACGCTTCCTCCATCCCATGTCATTATTCCATATGACCAAGTGTCTGACCTGGGTTAAATGAACTTTATAAAGTGACTCTCATGCTAACATTCAGGCACATGACTGTCTCTTTGGGTCAGTGTAAAATTGGTCAGGATAGAAAGATTCAGGTCCTGGACTCTCTGTGCACTTGCACGGTAACCTTGAACAAATGACTTTACTTCAAGGATTAGAACAACTTATGCATTGTCCCGAGATGTCGTGAAGATTAGTTAATTCATATTTTAAGGTGATTTGATGATCAGCTAATGAAAGATGCTATATAAATGCTAATTTTATTATTCATTCCCACATCTATATATTCAGCTGCCTCCTAAAATGGTCACCCTAAGCCATTACTGACTGTTAAACTCTTTGAAAGAATGAAAATGAAAAACTGAATTTTCATTCTGATCCGGAATTTTCTTCCTTTTCAAGATGTGAGCCTTGTGGTTTCTAAGTCATTTAAATGCAGAGCTTTTGGCTGAATCATACTTATACATGATGCTTATATTTAATACAGAGATTTGGAAAAACTACCATGGAACAAAGCAGCACTTGGAAATCCAGTCTATTGTTCAAGCACACACAATCTATACACTATCAAACCCAGAAAGGTTTTTAGGCTTTTAGACATAAAACATTTTTAGAACAAGCAAAATATTGTCATGTTTCCATTCTAACCCCTCTAGCACATTTTAAAGAGTCATTCTATGTAGAAAAACCTCATATGGTCATTATGATTATTTATGGTGTTATGTTCTTATATTCATAATCACTGAAATACTTTGAGAAACTTTTGTGACTTTGAATAAATGTTATGTAGTCTGTGTTTACGTGGTCATTACTGTCACTGACCTGCAACTGCTGGGGATATGCAAGTTAGAGACAAACACAGTAGCCCTTCTGCTAGTTGAGAATGATGGCCTGTTTTTGTCTTGAGGGAACTCTAGCCACTCAGGACTCAACTTGGGCTCACTGCCCCATGCCTATGGTTCCAAGGAATGATTTTCCTCAAGAACCGTATTTTGTTTAACACTGATTTAGAATTTAGGGATTTATCCCAGATCTCATCTGCATGCCTATTTTGGTCTAGGATTTCCTCAACTCAGTTGCGAAGAACCTCAAAACTATACCACACAAGTTACTATAAACTTTCAGGATCTCTCTTCATCTTGACATAGTACAAGCCATAGCTTTGCGGGGGAGAAAGGAGGGGTAATTTGCTCTGGGCACTTTTGAACACTAGAACCTAAGATTATCAGCAAACATCTGATAGAAAGAGCAGGCAACCAATTATAATGTATTGTGAAATAATTTGTTATGTTAAAACAATTGGAAATGCATATAAAATAATGCATGTATTGTGCTGTATACTGAACATACGCAATATATCCGTAGTGTTGCTGCTGTTGTTTACTTGCTAAGTCATAACCAACTCTTCTGTGACACTGTGGACTGCAGCTCACCAGGCTCCTCCGTTCGTGGTATTTCCCAGGCAAGAATACTGGAGTGGGTTGCCATTTCCTTCTCCAGGAGATCTTTCTGACCCAAGGAATAAACTTATGTCTCCTGCATTGCAGGTGTATTCTTTACCACTGAGCCACCAGGGAAGCCCATATCAATAGTGGGTTTATAGAAAATTTTCAAGGTAAAGAATATAAAAGTCACATACAAAACAGTAACAGGGTATCTATCAAAGACTATTATACATGAATTGTCTTATTTGACTTAGATATTACTTAATTGTTATAAAATATGAGTGATATTGATACCTATTGACTACTCTTTGCATCACTTTGTGGGTAAGAAAGAAGCTGAGGGGAACTTGCTTTATTGCAAAAGTCATGTGGTTGGACCTCAGAGTCCTGACTCTTGGCCTGCTTAATTTATATGCCTCCCAAGAGTTCACAATTTAAGACCAAAACATTTAGTGGTCATAATTCTGCAAGAGCTAAAAGCAAAATACTTATTTTGAAAGACATCAATCTATGGTAATCATACGTTTATAATCAGTGTAATGGTAGACCTCATTGAGACATTGCAATTTGTTATTTCAAGAGCTGTTCTCACACAAAAAGTCCAGACCTTGGTTAAGGTCTTTAATGTCATCCACAAACTACTTTAACCATCAAAAACCTCTGGTACCCAAGAGGATCTTTTGTTTGTTCAGGAATGCACTTATTGGTTCCCATTGTAACAAAATTATTACATATAAGTATCTTTTTAAAATAAAGAGGGTTTCTTTAAAAAAATGTAGTCTTGAGAAAGGGGATTCTGATGCTCTACTGGAAAAAAGCAGAATTTTAATCCCAACATAGCAACACAAAGGCGCAAAAGCTAAAGCTAAGGGTGCTGCACTTCTCCCCAGCACAGTGCCCCATGACTCAGTGTATCTAGCTATCTATCTCTACCTATCATCTATCAATCAGTCTATCTACCAGTCTCCCTATTGATCTATCAATCTGCTTATTGATCTACTTACTTATCTATCAGTCTATGAATCTATCAGTCAGACTGTCAGTCTATCTGTCTTTCAAATATTAAGGGAAGACTTGGTCTATTGCTTACTTCTAAAGAGCTCATTGATATTGTGGATCCAGTTTCACTTCTTGATAATCCTGCATTTTCATCCAACTCAGAGGCCATGAAGTTCTTCACCGCTGTGCGAGGCTCAAAGGGCAAATTCTGCATATGTTCCTGGGGTGCGAGATGTTGCTCTAAGTTCATATTGAACTGGTCCATGACGGGAGGATTCATGTTGAATTCGGGATTCACTTTGTAGTGCAATAACCTTTCGTGGGGCAGGGTTTCCATGCCAATATTCATTTTGCTCTCTTCTTTCATCGGTGGCTGGGTATTTACAGAACTTCTGGGCATCACAATATAGTCACTCTCCATCATTCTCTCTTGAGGATGGACGATGTCCATATCCGCCCCTCTCAAATTATCATCCGTACATAGGTACACAGTTCTCCGCAATTCACTGTTCTCTTTTTTCAAACATTGATTGCCCAGCTCATTCATACCCATGGGCATGTGTAGACCGGTGGGCTGCTGAATAATGACTTTGGAAATGACGTTTCCAGGCAATGTTGAATAGCTAAGTGCTTCAGTGTTTGTTCCTTTTTCTTCTTCATCATCATTCAGAGAAATCCTAGAGAGGGTGCCTGTTATTGTTGCTGCTCTGCAGGGACCAATATCCTTATGAAGAACTGTGAAACAGAACATAAAAGCAAAAAAAGAAAGTTAATGCATGCTTACCATTTATTATTATATTCCGTTGTTCCTCATTTCACTAAACATTTTCCTTAATAAAATAAAAATGATCAAAAATTACATTTCTATTTTTTGTACCCGGTCCAGATAATTGAGTCTTTCTATATTGATTCTGATGTGACAGATCTCAGGTGGCTAAAGCATATCTGAAAACTGATAAACAGATTTTCAAAAATCTCAGTGCCCTAACCTTAAATAAGCCTGCCTTACTTTCACAGGAAAGGAAGGTTCCCTGAGAAATTTCCTCCGTCAGTGTACCGCAACGGGCTTTATAAAATTATGGATATATTCACAAGAGTTTGACCTTTTCTTAAAGAGTTCCTCTATGAAGTATTCTACAAGTTCTGCTCATTAAAATACTTCTTGAAAGAGGTAATCAAATGAGAATTTCATCCCACTGTGTCAGAAATACCTTCAAACTTCACGCATGTGGAAAACTAAGGAGAAGTTATCTATGAAGTCCATATGGTGAAGTAGATACAGGGTTCAAATGTATCTAAAATTTTCAGTCCCATGAAGGGCAAGGTCTTTTCTTTTTACAAGATCAATTCATCCATATGCTCCAATGCTCGTGAGGGGGTATTAAAAGTGCCAACTGACTTTAAACAGAAAAAACTGTATGAGCCTCTAAAGCTTCCATTTTAAGACTGTGAAATAATGGCTTAGAAAAGTTAAAAGTGCATGATAGCTTGTAGTAAGAAAGAGAACAAAATGAAAACATAAACCACATCAAAGAAAAAAACATCAACAGAATAGTTCAGAATTGTTTTTTAAAATATATTTTAGTTGTTTCTCTTTTCTGCCTCTCTATAAAGAAGGAAGCCATATTTTATGTGTAATGGAGGCAGAATGACTTGAAGTCTGCTGAGTTGTGAACAGCTGTCAGATTCACAGTCTAAGAGAATGAAGTTCTGAAGAAATATTCTTGGTGATGGTTGTGTTGAAAACAGGCAGACCAGCACTGTGTGCATATTGGTTCAACACGGGCTTCCAGTGCTGCCTTATCAACAGGCAGAGCCATTTTCACTGATTGTTTTGTTAGGCATGGATAACCAAAGTATTTGCTTTATTATCTCCTCGTGAAAAGTCTCAGACATATTCAGGGTTACCCATCATTTTCAAGTTTTCAAATAGCATCCTAATTATTATGCATTAAAGCAAGGGTTGAAAATAGCAAATTCTGAATGTCTTTCCCTAATACAAAGAAGAGACTCTTTCAAATTATTTCAAGACAGGTATCATTCACGTAATATCTCTTATCTTAGAGTTACTGTATGTAATTTTGCACTAGGTTTCTCTTTCTTTTTATATATTAAAGATGTTATTCAATTATAGTCCAACAAAAGTTTTTTTAAAAGAGCAGGAAAAGACAAAACAAACAAAGATGTTAAACCTACATCGCATAGTTTTATTAATCCATAATCTGGGGTGACTTTTTATATTTAACTATTCCACTTAAGAATTAGAATAATTCCATTTAAAAAAATTATTTCCAAACATCTTAATGTAATATATAGGTAATGAATTGGGATTGTCAGGAGCAATTTACATAAAAATATTCAGAGATAAAGTATGTTAAATTAATGCATTTAGTAATACTCCAAAAAGAAGCCTTTGAAATAATTCCAGATTCTGGCAAGAATATTTTAAATCTTTAGGCAAATATTAATCCAAAATTTATAGCAATATAATTTAAAGGCTAGTTATGGGGACTTATTATATTTTATTAAGTACATATAGATCATTTTTTACTTTTGTGAGTATATCATAAACTACAATTAAATCTTGGTACTGGATATTGATTTCATCATCTGCATTTCCCTGGTGTCTCAGTAAAGAATCTCCTGGAAAAGGAAATGGCAATCCACTCCAGTATTCTTGTCTAGGAAATCCCATGGACAGAGGAGCCAGGTGGGCTACACTCCATGGGGTCGCAAAGAGTTGGACACAACTGAGCGACTAACACTTTCAATTTCAATCTGGATTTATATAACATATATTTAGTTTGTATAAATACAATTTGTAGTTATAGTAGCACATTTTTATCAGTGATACAGCCATCTTTACTGAAAATTTGTATATCAAACATTTGGGGAAATACAATTCTTCTTATGAAGTAGTGTTGACTCTATATGAGAAATGTAACTACTTCTTTGACATGCTCAAAATGTGGATATCCAAATTCTGAATATACAACATAAACAAATTGACACCACCTACACATACAGACACGAAGTGATGAGACTTTTGAGAGAAATAAATCAAGTAGTGAAAGGCAAAATGCAAACAAAACCAAAACAAAGCAAAAAGCACTTGAATATTTTGCATAATCAGATATTTGCACCGCTATTTTGGAAAGCAAATTTTAACAAAACCTGGAAAACGATTACTCAGAGACCAGGAATTGAGGCTTTGACACTGACTATACAACGTGAGAGGAAATCTTCAGAAAAACACAAGAGCAAGTTCTTGATAAGCTCAAGTAAAAAAGGGCACAGACCGAAAGTGAAAACATTAAAATATTTTTTTTTTCTAATAAAATAATGGTACTGGCCTAATATTATGAATACTAAATCTCTGGATACAATGAATCTGGAGAAATGCATAATTTTAACAAAAGAGAACAAGATGAGTATCATTCCTTTATTGGTAAAGTTTGGAAGAAGACTTATTTAGAAGGCATTCTTATCAAAGTTTCAATGGCCAAATAATTTCAAAAGGATAGAATGGTAACTTATGACTAGTAAGATAATAGCAAATAGAGATAAATGCAAAGGCTAGTTTTTCTTTAAGGGAAAAAGAAAAAAAGCAGAACCTTTACATAATCATAGACTGGGAAATCCCTGACAGCTACTACAAAAAGTCTTGGGGATTTTAAATGATAAGCAGTTGACATTATTATTTTACCAGCTGCTATGACATCAGATGTGAATGTACACAACACTGATATAAGGAAAAGAGACAACTGTGATAAATATTGGCTAAAATGGGCACCATAGTTAAAATCTGGGTACCATAACTTTAAATGACTGACCCCAGGGGGAGGATGCTGAGCAATGAGGGAAGGAACATAGTTTGCTTAATCTTAAAAAAAAAGACCTGGATTGAGCTAAATAGTGTTTGCTTTCAACTGTCTGGATGAAGGTTAAGTGGATATTCACTCTTATTCTCAAAGGTGCCATTAGAACAAATGAATAAAAAATAAAAGAAAGTATATTTTTTCCCGATATAAAGAAGCATTATTCATCTGCTTTTGGTGGTGTCTACAGGCTGTACATTGTCACCCTACTTATTTAACTTATATGCAGAGTACATCATGAGAAATGCTGGCCTGGATGGAGCACAAGCTGGAATCAAGATTGCTGGGAAAAATATCAATAACCTTAGATATGCAGATGACTCCCTCTTTATGGCAGAAAGTGAAGAAGAATTAAAGAGCCTCTTGATGAAAGTTAAAGAGGAGAGTGAAAAAGTTGGCTTAAAGCTCAACATTCAGAAAACAAAGATCATGGCATCTGGTCCCATTACTTCATGGGTAACAGATGGAAAAACTGTGCAAACAGTGGCAGACTTTATTTTCTTGGTCTCCAAAATCACTGCAGATGGTGACTGCAGTCATGAACTAAAAAGATGCTTACTCCTTGGAAGGAAAATTATGACCAACCTAGATAACATATTAAATAGCAGAGACATTACTTTGCAAACAAAGTTCTGTCTACTCAAAGCTATGGTTTTTCCAGTAGTCATGTATGGATGTGAGAGTTGGACTATATAGAAAGCTGAGCCATGAAGACTTGATGCTTTTGAACTGTGGTGTTGGAGAAGACTCTTGAGAGTCCCTTGGACCACAAGGAGATCCAATCAGTCCATCCTAAAGGAAATCAGTCCTGAATGTTCATTGGAAGGACGGATAAAGCTGAAACTCCAGTACTTTGCCTACCTGATGCGAAGAACTGACTCATTGGAAAGGACTTTGATGCTGGGAAAACATGAAGGCAGAAGAAGAAGGGGAGGACAGGGGATGAGATGGTTGGATGGCATCACTGACTCAATGGACATGAGTTTGAGTAAGCTCCGGGAATTGGTGATGGACAGGGAGGGCTGGTGTGCTGCAGGCCGTGGGGTCACAAAGAGTCTGACATGACTGAGCAACTGAGCTGAAGTGACAGGATGGAGGGCAGCTGTTGGGGACATGGTCACCAGGATCCAGGTCTCTAAGCAGGGCATGTGCATGCTCTGTCGTGGTCCCCTCTACAAATATAGCAATAAAGCTATAGTACACACACACACACACACACACACACTGGTGTTCCATCCTTCCAACATGGATGATGAACCTGAGGCACAGAGACATCAAACTGACCGGCCTTGCACATGACAACCAGTGAGAGATGATGGAAGGCTTCCATCTCCAGGTCAGTGCTTTCCTGTGATCTGTGCTCCCAGTCAACCATTTTCACCTCCTCCCAGTCCCCATTCATATTCTCTCGCTCTCATTCCCTCCTCCTCTCCCACATTTGCTATTACAAGGCTTCCAGCTGACTCAATTTGCTCATCTATAGGAATATATGACGTGTAAACTACAGCACTTTCTTTAAACCCCCCTGAAAAAAACAAACATAAAAATGATTTTATATTTGTTTTTTTTAACAAACATAAAATTTTATGTTTTATTTTAAAATCAACATCTAATGATTGCATTTTCAAAATTCAAATATTCTTACCTGATCGACAAGCGATGTCTACATCCTTTTCAAAGTCTGTCTGTAACAAGAAATAATAAGACATAGATCATCATTTAATGAAGACCTCAAGCTTATACTGATCAGAGTATCTGAAGTTAACAAATATCTGACTAGGCTGTACCAAGATACTGTTAATACTTTGTGCAAAGGAAGTTTCTCAAGGAATAATCAAATTGCTTTCAATAGTACTTTCTAACAACCATATGCTGGGTAAAATCAGTTGGAAATATGTTGTACAGTTTTAATAAGGCAATATTGTACTTACAGTCCTCTAACACCAGATATGAAAGAACAGAATTTTAAGGCAATTCCTTAATGAAATTAATTAAGGAATTTCAATTCCACAATGAAAATACTAGAATGTGAAATACTGTGAAGATACTTAAATAAATGTCCTTGTTATTTACATTTTTAAAAGTTCTCTTTGAATATACTGTTAATAATGTAATATCATATAATATAGCTTTGTCAAACCTTTAACAATCAAACTAGGGTTTTCTGATGATCCTCTTTTATGCAAATCTGACAAAAGATTTAGGGTTTAGGGATTAAAGTTGAAGATTAAACAATACTAATCTGGCCCGGAACCTGCTAGAGTTTAGTTCCATCCTCATATTTTCTCCAGACTTTTATTGTAAACAAATAGTTGTTGCTATTCAGTCGCTAAATTGTGTCCAACTCTTTGCAACCCCATAAACTTCAGGATGCCAGGCTTTCCTGCTTCACTATCTCCCGGAGTTTGCTCAAACTCATGTCCATCGAATCAGTGATGCCACCCACCCATCTCTTCCCCTGTCACCCTCTTTTCTTCCTGCCTTCTGTCTTTCCCAGCATCAGGGTCTTTTCCGGTGAGTCAGTGCTTCACATCAGGTGGCCAAAATATTGGAGCTTCATCTTCAGCATTGGTCTTTCCAATGAATCATCAGGGTTGATTTCCTTTAGGATTGACCGTCACTATTTGCTTAGCTTATTTTTAATGATGTAATTATATTAGCCTGTTTTAATCAATATTTAGATTCAAGACATCAGCATTTATCTCTTTATTTTTAAAAAGAAATTCATTACTCTTTCTCCTGTTTTAGTTACTAGCATATCATCTAGGCTATTTTTGTGTTGCTTAATACAAACACGTTGATAATAAATCAGGTATGTTATGAAGAAAACTCTGTTACGCCTCACTGTTAATGACATAGCTTAAAGCTCACTTCATTTCTAAAACATACGGAAGTGCTTATGTATAAAGTATCCCTTAGCCGAACGGCAGTCAGAACTCATGTACAGTGCTTGACTGTTCTGCTGGGAGCATGTCTGCCCTTCCTGCTTTCAGGGCGGTGGTCGTTGTAGTGGGTCTCCCCCCAGGCCAGGTTCCACTCCAGGGATCCTGGTTTCCTTGGTCTGGAGTGCAGCTCCTCTGAGGAGTTTGAAGGGCAGGCAAGGTGAGGACCACAGCAGGTCTGGCTTTCAGGCCAGACCTGCAGATGCAGCATGTTCTGATCTGTAAACAAACATGATTCTACAGATACACTGGTAACCCTAATTCTGTGTGAGGATGAACATACCCCCCTGGTGTTGCCCAGAAACCCCACACTCAATACCCCAGTCTGCCAGTAACACATCTAGGACTCCCAACCAGTCCATATGCAACCATCATCTGGTATTGAAGCTCCAAGTCTGTGACTGAACTTGAGCCAAACTCAGAGGAGAACTCTGACACTGTTTTACTAGTAAGAATAATTGTTTATTCCCTTGAGAAACCATGACTGAATCAACACTCAGAGGGGAAGTTAAAGCTCACCATGATTTGAGCATGCCCGTTAGGAAACGAACTGGAAGAATCAGCATTGATTGGGTCCTGACAGTTTCTCAGTCGACATCTAAATGCATCCTGAACCTGTGAAAAAAGGACAAACGTTCATTTTCGTCTTTCTTGGTAATTACCGAACACTGTCTATATTGGCAATTGACTGAGGAAACCGCTATTGCTGTTTTCGTGATCTAACACACATTTTGTTTGCTGTTTTCTATGACCAGAGAATTCATCACTTGCTATCATCATAGACGGAGATGCTGGGGACTCCTGAGCTGTGCCTATGGCTGTGTCTGGCTCAATACTAATCATTCTTGCCAGAGGGCAGGCTTATTTCCATTGCTACAAACAATATGCCTGTCTTTCAAGGGGGCATTTACTATTTGGTATGGCATAATCTTCATAATGGCTTCAAACACTGTGAAAAACGAGATGATCTGTTGGCCAAAATTGATTTGGGATTTCCCTTTTGTTGCCTTATGTAAGACATACTAGGGAGACCCTTTGTTGTCTCCCTTCAAGTACTATATGCCCAGATGTCCAAAACAAACATATAAACAACGACACAAAAAGATAACAAAAATGACTGTTTCTGGTTGAGCCTCATAAAAAAATTTAAAAAAAAAGGAAAGAAAAAAAAGCACTTTAGCAAAGCCAAACTTATTTACAACGGGATTCTGAGCAAAGAGCAAACACATTGAAAAGAAATGATGATGGTTAAAGCCGTCATTAAACACCATGTGGGTAAACCTGAATACATGAAAGCAAACACACAAATCAACCGCCAGCTACTCTGATCCCCTGGCGTCCCCTGGCCAGCCAGTCCTCGGTGGGCATAAGCATAGGCTGAGTCAAGGGCAAGGTCATTTTATGAACATCTGGCTTTTCCAACCTCATATCATTAATATTTTCTCCTTGTTTATTATGATCTGTCTTTTGGGGTTACAAAACAAAGCACAGATGAAAGTGGCATTCTACTTTCCTGAAGCACATGGTAGAGACCACACAGGGAAACACGTAATGATGTCCAGTTTTGAGAAGCACTGGTATAAAATATCCTATCATGGTTTTGTTGGTGAGATGTGCAGAGCTTATCTATTGGCCATGAAGAACTCTGAGCCTATTAAGTTGTTTTCAGCTTCTCTCATCCATTTTCATAAATTGTTAGCAGCCTCCTTCCCAAACGGCAAGACTTGGAAAGTGATATGAAGCTTAGTCACCACTGAGCCCTGGCTGAGCTCCATCACGGGAGCTCCACCCACATGCATTTCGCCCCTCGGGTTCTGATCCTGGTGATGTAACCACTGTGTGTGTGCTCAGTCACTCAATCATGTCCAGTCCTCTGTGACCCCCATGGACTGTGGCCCACTAGGCTCCTCTATCCGTGGAATTTTCCAGGCAAGAATACTGGAGCGGGTTGCCATTTCCTCCTCCAGGGGATCGTCCCGACCCAGGGATCAAGCCCGTCTTTTTGTGTCTCCTGCATTGCCAGGCAGATTCTTTACCACTGCACAACCTGGGAAGAAGCTTACTTAATACATTGCTCTGTGTTATTACAAGTCTTCCCTAATAGTTCAGTTGGTAAAGACTCTGCCTGCAATGCAGGAAACTCGGCTTTGATTCCTGGGTCAGGAAGATCCCCTGGAGGAAGGCATGGCATCCCACTCCAGTATTCTTACTTGGAGAATCCCATGGACAGAGGAGCCTGGCAGTTTACAGTCCATGGGGTTGCAAGAGTCGGACACGACCTAGAAATTATATTCTAAGGTGTCTGCTAATCAAATCATTTTGAAAAGCAAACTGAGTCACTGGCAGTACCAGCTATGATTTCATAGCTATATTTCAAACTTAGGTCTCCTGCATTGGCAGGTAGATTCTTTACCACTGCCCTACCTGGGAAGCCAGTCTAACCACTATAGCTGTGAATTCAGAAAGGTGGGGATGGGCTCCATATCCTCTGACCTCTCTTCTCTTCCACTCTCTGATTCTAGCTTTTCTTTTTTCAACCATTTTTAATTGAAGTACAGTTCATTTACAGTGCTGGGTTAGTTTCAGGTGTATTGTGGGGTGATTCAGTTATATATACATATGTGTATATGTGCGTGTTAGTCACTCAGTCGTGTCTGACTCTTTGTGACCCCATGGATAGTAGCCTGAAAGGCTTCTCTACCCAAGGAATTCTGCAGGCAAGAATACTGGAGCGGGTTGACATTTCCTTCTCCAGGGGATCTTCCCAATC
>SJYA01009627.1:0-10987 GCA_006410615.1 Neotragus moschatus
TTTCTTTGCATTGATCACTGAGGAAGGCTTTCTTATCTCTCCTTGCTATTCTTTGGAACTCTGCAATCAGATGGGAATATCTTTCTTTTCTCTTTTGCTTTTCCCTTTTCTTCAAGGCAACGTAGGGACTGTCAACTCCCCAGCAACCTCATATGGATCTCACAGAGGGACAAGTCTCAGGAATCGGCCTGAATCAGCATATGCCATGAACTAGTGAGCAAATCCCTCTCCCCTTCAAGCCTGTTTACCCATCTGTAAAATGAAAGAATGCCCTGACAGTGGCTCTAAAACCTGGCTACCTTGAGAGTCCCTTGGACAGCAAGGAGATCAAACCAGTCTACCCTAAAGGGAATCAGTCATGAATATTCATTGGAAGGACTGATGCTGAAGCTGAAACTCCAATACTTTGGCCACCTCACGTGAAAAGCTGATTCAGTAGAAAAGACCCGGATGCTGGGAAAGATCAAAGGCAAAAGGAAAACAGGGCCACAGAGGCTGAGATGGTTGTACAGCATCACCAACTCAATGGACATGAATTTGAGCAAACTCCAGGAGACAATGAAGGATGAGGAAGCCTGGCATGCTGCAGTCCATGGGGTCACAAAGAGTAGGACATGACTTAGCAACTGAACAACAACAACCTATGGGAATCAGCCTGGAAAGACATGAGGGGTGTGGCTTTTAGACTTCGCCCCTGGAGGGGTTTGGATATGTCTGTGGTTGGGTCAGGGGGCCAATATGTTAAAGATGAGTCTAGCTTCAAGTCTATACGGGAAGCAGCATTTTGGCTCCTAGAGCAGAGACTGCAGAATTCAATCCTAACTCTGCCGCTGAATGTGAGATCTCAGGATTTAACTCTCTCTGCCACCTAGTTTCCTTGCCAGAGGAATGGGGAGAATACTGAACTTTATAAGGCCTGGTAGGAAGATTGTGTTGGTATTTACATAGCACTGGGAACAGTGCCTGAGCGCTAGATGGTGGCTACTACACACTTGAGTGCTACCTAAGTGTCTGCAGAACATTGCCCAGCAGCCAGGCTACTGCTGTGGACACGCTCTAAAGGGTTCCTCTGGTTTTAATACATCTGATTTTCTGCTCATCGCTCCCTAGAAGAGAAAAGAATCAGTCTTCATTCCACTCATGTCTTAGGGCAGAAAGAGCATGCCAAGCCCAGCTCTTGGCTCGATATTGAGTCAGACTCAGTGGAAATTAGGCTCTTGTAACCACAACTCTGATCAGCATTTCAGATCGGGCCTGTTATTGACCCTAACGTGGAACCACCAAACTGCCAAGTTGAAAAGACTCTCAAGGTCATTGGTCAGCATTTTTTTCGAGCACACATGGAACTTCAAAAACAAAAAATATACCCGAGGCTCTGTAACAACCTAGAGAGGTGGAATGGGGTGGGAGGGAGGTTCAAGAAAGAGGGGATATGTGTATACCTATGGCTAATTCACGTCCATATAGTCAAAGCTATGGTTTTTCAAGTAGTCATGTAAGGATGTGAGAGCTGGACAATAAAGAAAGCTGAGTGCTGAAGAACTGATGCTTTTCAACTGTAGTGTTGGAGAAGAATCTGGAGAGTCCCTTGGACTGCAAGGAGATCTAACCAGTCAATCCTAAAGGAAATCAGTCCTGAATATTCACTGGAAGGACTGATGCTGAAGCTGAAGCTCCAATACTTTGGCCACCTGATGTGAAGAACTGACTCCTTGGAAAAGACCCTGATGCTGGGAAAGACTGGAGGCAGGGGCAGAAGGGGACGGCAGAAGATGAGATGGTTGGATGGCATCACTGACTCTATGGACATGAGTTTGAGCAAGCTCTGGGAGTTGGTGATGGACAGGGATTGCATGTTGCAATCCACAGGGTTGCGAAGAGTCAGACACAGCTGAGCGACTGAACTGAACTGATGGCTAATTCATGTAGATGTGTGGCAGAAGCAAAGCAATATTGTAAAGCAATTATCCTTCATTTCAAAATGAATAAATTTTAAAAGAAAAAACAAAGAGAAACCACATTCCAGGTCACAAAGCAAATCTCAAAAGTACCCCCTAAAATCACATCATCCATGTCACATTCTCTAAACAAAATGCAAGGAAATGAGAAATAGACAAGACACAACCTCCCACCCTTACATCAATGGAAATGTAAAGCACACTCCTAATGTGTAATAACTCCTATGGGTTACTACTCATAGAACAAAGGATTCAAAATAGAGTTTTTAAAATATGAGGGCAGGACTTTGGGGTGGTTTTATCCCCACTGAAGAATCCACAGCACGCAGGACAGTGCCTGGCACTCTGGCACAAAATACTTGTTGAATGAAGGAAAGAATAAATAAGGGGAACGTTAAATGATACGAAGTATCCACACTCTTATTAGAAAAGAAGTAAAACTGTGAATTAGTGAGCTAAGTATCCAAGGACAAAGAAGAGAAGAGTAAGCCCAAAGAAAGAAGTAAGTAATAAATAATAAACAGGAAGAAGATATACAATAGAAAACAAACAACAGAACCTCATTCCATTTAAAACAGAAAGGGTAAATAAAACCAAAATACTTTCTTAAGCCTGATAAAATAAACAACTGACATGCTGATCAGATTTTTTAAAAGACAGATAACAAAAGCAATATTTGAAATCACAAAAGCAATATAATTGCAGATGCCACAAAAGTTAGTAATTTCAAGAGACAATCCTATGAGGAATTTCATGCCAATAAATTTGAAAACACATACAAAATAGACAATTTCTTAGGGAAATATAATTTAACAACATGGACTCAATAGGACAAAACCAGTAAAAAAATAAAAATCCAAAATTAAAAGTCTACCCACAAAAATCCAACAGCTGGCCCAGACATTTTAAAAATGAGTTTTACCAGACTTTGGAGAAACAAATGACCCTGTCCTTCTAAAATATATTGCAGAGAATAGAAAGAAGGAATACTCCAAACTTATGACATCCAGCTTTTACAACATCGGCCCCAAAAGCAGACACACAGTACAAAAAAGGAAAACTCTAATCCAACACCACTAATAGGTGCAAAAATCCAAAATAAAATACAAGCAAAACAAATATAGCAATGCACTAAAATAAGTACATAAGGAGTTGTTCAATTTTATCAGGAATGCATGTGTAGTTTGGGAGCTCTAACAAAGTTCAGTACATTTCAAAGATTAAAGAACAAAAGCCACACTGACATTTGAATTGATAAAGAAAAAGCATTTGATAATTTAAATTATCCTAGCAAAATGGAAACTTTTTTTAATCTGCTAAATGGTTATCAAAAAAAACCACAGTGAATATCCCATTTAGAGATAAAATAGTAAAAGCATGCCATTGAAAGTCAAAAATAAAATAAGGACACCCACTATCTACACATTTATTTAACATTATATTAAAGGCACTGGCCACAGAGCAGGGTAAGAGAAAAAAATATTAATGTAAGAATTGGAAAGAAGGAAGAAACCCAAATTGTCATTATTTGCAGAAGCTGTGACTGTTTACACAGGAAATGTAAGGAGCATTCCATTTCTGGCACGAGTAGTGGAGAAGACCCCTTTCAAGTTCAGAAGAAAACATACTGTTGTTGTTCAGTTGCTAAGTCATGTCCAACTTTTTGCAATGCCAGGGACTGTAGCCCACAGGCTCCTCTATCCATGGAATTCTCCAGGCAAGACTACCGGTATGAGTAGCCATTCCTTTCTCCAGGGGATCTTCCTGACCCAGCGATCGAACCCCAGTCTCCCCATCTCTTGCATTGTAGACAGATTCTTTACCGTCTGAGCCACCAGGGAAGCCAAAACGTCATGGTGAAATAAGCCACAGACTGGGAGAAGATATTTGCAAAGTATATGACTAACAAGGCTAGTATCCATGACATATAAAGAATTCCTATAAGTCAACAGACAAAGCATTCAACAGGAAAATGAGCAAGCTAAAAGAATAAATAATTCACATGACCAATAAACAAAGGAAATGATGCCCATTCTCACCAGTAACTCAGAAAGTGTAAAATGAAAACATCACATAGAAAACCATGAAACTGGTCCCTACTGCATGCTACACATAAAAAATAAATTCTACTTAGTCCAAAGATTCATGTGAAAAGCAGGGGTATCTTAAAATTTTTAGGGAAAAAAGACAGAATATCTCTATGAGCTCGAGGAGTGGAGAAGGATTTCTTAAACAAAATATAAAGTATTTTTTACACAAAAAATACAAAACTAAATTTAAATTTAAAACTATAAAGAAATACCATGTTGTAACTATCAACTGGCAAAAATTAAAATCTGCTTTCAACAAGATCTGGTAGGAATGTATAAATTAGTGGGAGTATAAATTAGTTGTCATTTTAGAGAACAATTTGATTTTATCCTGGGAAGATGTGTGTCCTCTCAGAGTAAGTAATTCCATTCCTAGATAATTCTTACATGAATGCTCCCAAATGTAAGTGTAAGAAGATTCATAATTGCATAGTTGGTAGCAGAAAACAAAGAATCAACCTCAGTGTGTCAAACAGGAAAATGGACAAGTGATGATGGTGTGCTGATCTAAAAAATACAGTAATTCAGGTAAAAATGAGTGCCCTAGAGCTACATATATCAAAGTGAATCTATCTAAAAACAGTGCTGAGCAAAATAACATCAACCAAATAACATGCACAGGGTGATACCATTCAGACAGAGTTTAAAAACATGCAAATAATACTATATAGCATGGATGTGCATGTATATATATTTTTACTAGGGCTTGCCTAGTGGCTCAGATGGTAAAGAATCCACCTGTAATGCAGGAGACCTGGGTTCGATCCCTGAGTTGGGAAGATTCCCCTGGAGAAGGGAACGGCTACCCACTCCAGTATTCTGGCCTGGAGAATCCCATGGACTGTATAGTCCAAAAGAGTCAGACACAACTAAGAGCAACTTTTACTTTCAGGAAGAGAAGCAGTAGAAGCGTAGAAAGAAGGACCATACAAACACTCCACTTGTATCTGTCATGATATTAAAAAAAAAAAAAAAAAAAAGATCTAAGGCAAATATGACAAAATGTCCTTTATGGCAAAACTGTGCCATAATGATATGGGTATTCATTCATTTATTCTTTAGACTTTTCTGTGTGCTCAAAATATTTCACAACTTTAAAAGCATGTTATCAATTTCCTCTAACCCTTCAGAGCAGACAGCCCTCACTTAATGTTTCTGGAAATATTCATTCACCTTCTGTTTGGTTACTTCCAGAAGTGGGGAGCTCACTACCATGGAAGGTTATTTATTCAGAAAGCCCAGGATCTCACCCAACAAGGATGCATGCTATTTTTGAAGCTTTTCAGTCTTATAGCCAAAAGAGCCAAAAGGTTGAAAGGAAAAAGAATAAATGAGGGATTCATGACATATAATACATTTGCCGAACTGCAATTAAGTGTCTCAAAGCACTATCTACTTGCCGGAAGCCATAGATGTCTGAGACCCCTCATGACTCCCACATTAGCAAGACTGCCATCCCAGCCATGACAGTCGGCACCCGCCCCCAGCCATGTGGCTTCTCTGACATCCTCAACCAGTCACTCCGTGCTTGGCAAGGCACACTCACCACGCACCATGACAGCAGCTCATCTCCTCTTTATAATAGCAGGGTTTTTTAAGGGGCAGGCATCGAATCATGTTCTTTTTATAATAGTCCTGTCATTGGAAGCTTCTGGTATCTACAAAGTCCTCAGGGGAAGTGGGGAATAGCCTTGTACTGAACAGTGTGATGCAGTCAGTTCTGCTGGTGGGCAGATTTGACTGCTTAAAAAGTTCTTCCCCAAGGAATCTGAAATCTGTCTTCTCTGAAACTTTCACTGCTTGGAGCTGATTCAGCCTTTGGAAATCCCCAAAGTGAGCTTCTTCAGCAAGAAGTGCAGGAATGTGTGTGTGTGTGTGTGTTTGTGTGTGAGTGTATGCGCTTTATAGATCCATCCTATATACATTTCCTAGGTGCGTGCATGCATGCTAAGTTGCTTCAGTCCTGTGTGACTCTTTGCAATCCTATGGACTTTAGCCCGCCAAACTCCTCTATCCATGGGATTCTCCAGGCAAGAATATTGGAGGGAGTTGCCATTCCCTTCTCCAGGGGATCTTCCTGACCCAGGGATCAAACCTGCATCTCTTGTGTCTCTTGCTTTAGCAGGTGGTTTCTTTACTGCTGAGCCACTTGGGAAGCCCATTTATTTCCTTTACATATTTTTAATTGTACCCCCATGTTTTCTGTGCTTTTAGAGGAAACCTTTCCATTTCTGAGTCTGCCAAGATTCAGATATGAGGGAACCATGGGCAAAGAAATCTGAGATTATAACAAGCATTATTTGAAAAACACTGAGAGATGAAGGTGCTTATATTTTCAAAACTTACCTACTTAAAGTAATTGAAACTGGAATATCAATGGCCTGTCACTTCTGGGAACATTGTACCTTTGGTTAAAAAATGTAGTTTCACAGATTGCTCATCATTCTGGCTTTCATACAGTTGGAATCCAACAAAGTCTCATTGAAAAAAATCATGGCACTTTATTTTCTTGAGAGCTGGTTATTTGTGAGGGCCACTCAGTAGCACAGAGGGCATATTTTACCAGGAGTGGAGATGCTAAGGTGACATATTCTTTTAGGGGGTGAACTCTGGGTATGTGATATGTAAATAGTTATTAATATAAACAAGTATAACTTTAAGAAAGGGGAGGTCAACTCTGGGTTAATGTCCTTTGCTCATGGCAAGAGAAAACGGATAGAGAAAAAAAGGTGGTGGGGGGGGAAGGTAGAGAGAAAAAAGAGTAAACGCAATCCATCAAACAGCAAAAATTCGAGGCCACCAGAACTCCAACCCTCAGCTCCCAGGCCAGAACCACAGTGCAACCTTCCCTCTTCACCCTCCGGGGTCACAAGTCTGTCCACATAAGGGAGGAGGGGCCAGACAGAGCCCTCAGCCAGATCTGCACTGGTCCTCAGAGAGGCGTGTAACACAAGGTCACTACTGAAGATCCCAATTTACCCGCTCATACATCCACTTAATCCACGCCTAAGACTGTGTAAACAACGATGCACTCCTACAAATTCGGGCTGTATTGTTTTTGGCCACTCTGTGGCTTCCTAAATAGATATTAAAGCAATTCTCTAAAACCTGTCATAACTGTTGGTTTTTCCTCTTAAGTCCTGATGGTTTAGCATCTCAAATCCAGCCCTGAGCAGAAGTCTGTGTTTAATTTAAGATGGTCTCTGCTATCCAGGCCCCAGCTGCCTTGGACGGTTTCAGCTCTGTTCTTTGTACCCATTTAAGATGGCAAAAACCCATGGAGTTCCTTCCAAAGTCAAGTGCTGCCAGGTCTATGAGGCTGGGGAGAAGAGTCTTTGACTTTGCCCAGTGGTTCAGCCTGGTCCCCAGGCTTTCTGAGATAGAGTCAGGATCACAGAAAGAGGGGGTGCTCAGAGGTCAGGGATTCGATCCTATCCAGGCTCTCTGACTTCCCGGAGAGTCATCAGTTCAGTTCAGTCACTCAGTCGTGTCCGACTCTTCACGACCCCATGAATCGCAGCACGCCAGGCCTCCCTGTCCATCACCATCTCCTGGAGTTCACTCAGACTCACATTCATCGAGTCAGTGATGCCATCAGGCCATCTCATCCTTGGTCGTCCCCTTCTCCTCTTGCCCCCAATCCCTCCCAGCATCAGAGTCTTTTCCAATGAGTCAACTCTTCGCATGAGGTGGCCAAAGTACTGGAGCTTCAGCTTCAGCATCATTCCTTCCAAAGAAATCCCAGGGTTGATCTCCTTCAGAATGGACTGGTTGGATCTCCTTGCAGTTCAAGGGACTCTCAGGAGTCTTCTCCAACACCACAGTTCAAAAGCATCAATTCTTTGGCGCTCAGCCTTCTTCACAGTCCAACTCTCACATCCATACACGACCACAGGAAAAACATTCTTGAACCTAAATTCCTTCATAAAGCAATTTCATATGCATTACCTTGTTTGTACCTCACAAAAACTCTACCAATGGGACAAACATTATTACTTAAGTCTCTGTTTTTGTGGCTGCATCGTGCAACAAATAGGACCTTAGTTCCCTAATCAGGGACCGAACTCATGTCCCCTGCACTGGACGCTCAGAGTCTTAACCATAGAACCACCAGGGAAGCCCCACGTCTCTGTTTTAAAGCCCTGCCCATCTCACTTAGAGTCCTTGCTGTGGCCAGCAAAGCCCCACATGATCCTGTCTCTAGCCACCTCTCAGACCGCAGCCCCCACGCTCCCTTTTGCCCTCTCTGCTCCTGTCATACTGGCCTCCTGAGCTCTCCTTAAACAAACCGAAAAGATTCCTGCCCCAGGACCTTTGCACTACTGCTTCCCCTGCCTTGGGCTCTTTCCCCAGGTATCTGTGCCATTTGCTCTTACTTCATGAGGATGTCTGCTCAGATGTTACATTACCTGTCTACCTTCCTGAGAAATAACACCTCTCCCCCACCGTCTTGCTCTGTTCCCTCACTCTGCTTCATAGCACTCCCCACCCTCAGATACATAATACAGGTGTTTGTTCATCTTGTCAATGTCTGCCCTTCTGCCTCCAGAACGGAGTCTCCTTAAGAACAGACACTTTATTTTGCTCACTGATGTGATCCCACGATACAGAACAGTGCCCAGCACACAGTAAACAGTCAAAAACTTTTATATTGATATTTGAGTGGTCAGTGTTATCACCTAAGTCACATGTGCAGAAAATGAGAGTCAGAGAGGTTAGATAAGTCACTCAAGGACATGGAGCTAGGAGGGCTTCCCAGGTGGCACAGTGGTAAAGAATTTGCCTGCCAATGCAAGAGATGCAGGTTCGATCCCTTAGTCGGGAAGATCCCCTGGAGTAGGAAATGGCAATCCACTCCAGTATTCTTGCCTAGAAAATTCTATGGACAGAGGACCCTGGTGGGCTGCAGTCCATGGGGTCACAAACAGTCACACATGACTAAGCACGCACACGCATGCAGATACACACACACACACACACACACGAGATGTGTATAAGAGACAGGTATTGTTTTTGGCCACTCTGTGGCTTCCTAAATAGATATTAAAGCAATTCTCTAAAACCTGTCATAACTGTTGGTTTTTCCTCTTAAGTCCTGATGGTTTAGCATCTCAAATCCAGCCCTGAGCAGAAGTCTGTGTTTAATTTAAGATGGTCTCTGCTATCCAGGCCCCAGCTGCCTTGGACGGTTTCAGCTCTGTTCTTTGTACCCATTTAAGATGGCAAAAACCCATGGAGTTCCTTCCAAAGTCAAGTGCTGCCAGGTCTATGAGGCTGGGGAGAAGAGTCTTTGACTTTGCCCAGTGGTTCAGCCTGGTCCCCAGGCTTTCTGAGATAGAGTCAGGATCACAGAAAGAGGGGGTGCTCAGAGGTCAGGGATTCGATCCTATCCAGGCTCTCTGACTTCCCGGAGAGTCATCAGTTCAGTTCAGTCACTCAGTCGTGTCCGACTCTTCACGACCCCATGAATCGCAGCACGCCAGGCCTCCCTGTCCATCACCATCTCCTGGAGTTCACTCAGACTCACATTCATCGAGTCAGTGATGCCATCAGGCCATCTCATCCTTGGTCGTCCCCTTCTCCTCTTGCCCCCAATCCCTCCCAGCATCAGAGTCTTTTCCAATGAGTCAACTCTTCGCATGAGGTGGCCAAAGTACTGGAGCTTCAGCTTCAGCATCATTCCTTCCAAAGAAATCCCAGGGTTGATCTCCTTCAGAATGGACTGGTTGGATCTCCTTGCAGTTCAAGGGACTCTCAGGAGTCTTCTCCAACACCACAGTTCAAAAGCATCAATTCTTTGGCGCTCAGCCTTCTTCACAGTCCAACTCTCACATCCATACACGACCACAGGAAAAACATTCTTGAACCTAAATTCCTTCATAAAGCAATTTCATAGGCATTACCTTGTTTGTACCTCACAAAAACTCTACCAATGGGACAAACATTATTACTTAAGTCTCTGTTTTTGTGGCTGCATCGTGCAACAAATAGGACCTTAGTTCCCTAATCAGGGACCGAACTCATGTCCCCTGCACTGGACGCTCAGAGTCTTAACCATAGAACCACCAGGGAAGCCCCACGTCTCTGTTTTAAAGCCCTGCCCATCTCACTTAGAGTCCTTGCTGTGGCCAGCAAAGCCCCACATGATCCTGTCTCTAGCCACCTCTCAGACCGCAGCCCCCACGCTCCCTTTTGCCCTCTCTGCTCCTGTCATACTGGCCTCCTGAGCTCTCCTTAAACAAACCGAAAAGATTCCTGCCCCAGGACCTTTGCACTACTGCTTCCCCTGCCTTGGGCTCTTTCCCCAGGTATCTGTGCCATTTGCTCTTACTTCATGAGGATGTCTGCTCAGATGTTACATTACCTGTCTACCTTCCTGAGAAATAACACCTCTCCCCCACCGTCTTGCTCTGTTCCCTCACTCTGCTTCATAGCACTCCCCACCCTCAGATACATAATACAGGTGTTTGTTCATCTTGTCAATGTCTGCCCTTCTGCCTCCAGAACGGAGTCTCCTTAAGAACAGACACTTTATTTTGCTCACTGATGTGATCCCACGATACAGAACAGTGCCCAGCACACAGTAAACAGTCAAAAACTTTTATATTGATATTTGAGTGGTCAGTGTTATCACCTAAGTCACATGTGCAGAAAATGAGAGTCAGAGAGGTTAGATAAGTCACTCAAGGACATGGAGCTAGGAGGGCTTCCCAGGTGGCACAGTGGTAAAGAATTTGCCTGCCAATGCAAGAGATGCAGGTTCGATCCCTTAGTCGGGAAGATCCCCTGGAGTAGGAAATGGCAATCCACTCCAGTATTCTTGCCTAGAAAATTCTATGGACAGAGGACCCTGGTGGGCTGCAGTCCATGGGGTCACAAACAGTCACACATGACTAAGCACGCACACGCATGCAGATACACACACACACACACACACAC
>SJYA01009628.1:0-11200 GCA_006410615.1 Neotragus moschatus
AGTCATGTGTGCAAGGTAACGCATACCCTGGGGCGACCCGTCTGCCCCTCTCTGGACACATGGGACTTGACGGCCGCGTACAGTCACCCTACAAAACGGTCAGGTACCTTGTCATCGAGGCGGCTCAGTTGTTGATGCTATGGACTGTGCCCGTTCGTCCGCAGGGCCTCGAAGGCATTTCCATGCGTCACGTACGCCTACCTTCGCTCCGCGATCTGCATCGCGCCAAACGCTAGAGCTGACTCGGGCCTGTTCGTGGACTCCGTTAGAAAAAGATACCGCCTTTGTCGGGTTTCTTCCGCTCGAATATCCGCGACTACTGTCGTCGCAGCGTTCTTTTGCATCTTCTCCGTCGCGACGACACGGGTGCGCCAACCAGAGTTGCTACGCTCGACAGTGGCAGGACATTATAACGCGAGACCGCTTACTCTGAGCCCCAAAAAGGGGCAGCTCGCCCGGAGTTGCTCTAACAAACTTTGTGGACTTGTGGCCTCCGTTTGCAGTTTTTGGAGGGGTAGCGGAAATCTGTTTTCCCCCGCAACCGCTTGCAACGGCCTGGTATGCAGAACGCGGATACCGCCGTTGACTGTATGGATGAGCTTGGCTACAGTACATACCAAGCAGCCGCTTGCAGGTATACTCGTCCGCAATCCCCCAAAGTAACCGCGAAAGCAAGTATACCAGTAGGGCTGCCAAACACATGCCAATACAGCCGATGTGAATCGCATAAAGAGGAGACACAAGCCACATCAGAGACATACTTGCTTTCAAAAGGTAAACCGTAGAGTGTGAGCGTCGTCCCCCTCTAGCGAGGGCCGCGCCGAGGCATTCAAGGTAAGTGTACGGACACTCGAAGCGGGGGCGATCCTTCTCAGGTGCCGTCCGCAAAGGGCAAACTGTTCGCCTAGGTGCAGCTCTCGCCCTTCAGGGACTACAAAGCCCTGCACTTCGCGTTTGGGTTCGTGCTTTATATGTGCCCGGGAGGGGCGGACACTTGCTTTGCCAGCCACCGGACGCAATGGAGTGCAGCTTGGTTTATCGAACAGTAGTGACTCAAACGCGCCCGGTGCCTGACAAAAGAAAACACGTCGCTTTCTCAGCGGCAGCGAGAGTCACCAGTTTGCAGCGCATCTCGGGCGGGTTGGCGCCGGTGGACGTCTCCCCTCGGCACTGACCCTTAGCTGTCGGGACCAATCTCGCTCAACTCGTTACGTGCTGCCAGTGAAGCTGAGGTTTCGCACTGAGTCCACAATGGCTCTTTGTGCAGTCCCTGTGACGTGCTCCGGTTCTACGCGTTCCCGGGGTCTGCGGGCAGAACGCCTCACACTGCGCTAGCGCCCACCTTGCGCACAGACGGTACGCCACAGACTACGAAAAAGTGGGCTACCCGGCGGAGATAGGAAGAGAGGGTTTGTGAAGACACAGGTTTGACTTTGTTCTCGCACGATAGTGACCTCCGGGAGTCCATCAAGTTATACGGTTTGGTATCCTCCATAGTCGACGTGGTGCGCGGGTATGTCTGGTTCTAAGTTAGCGCTTGCACTCAAAGCTAGCAAGCATTGTTCAGAAAGAAACTCGGTCGTCGTATGAGTCCACTTCGTGAGACCACCGGTGTGAACCGACCTTGACGGTGTGCCGGTGCCGACGCTCGTAACAGAGCCTCGTTGTGGACGGTGTATTTTCGACGTCGATGTGGTCGCCTGCACCTCGACGACGTTACTTCAACGAAAGTTAGAGTTTCCACGAAAGTCCTGAACCGCGTTGCCTAGCTTGATGTGAGGCGGCGCGCAGTGCAGTCAGTCTGCGCGACCACGGAGCGCGTGACGCGTAACAAGCCAAGCGTTCAGCTCGAGACCAGATGACCGTGGCCCTAAAGGTCTCTGGTTGTTCACACCTCTGGTGTCCACCTCTCATGTCCGCTCTTTTCTGAAGGGTTTCGGACGAAACACGCCTTATTGAAAGCCTGCTCTTCGGCTTCTAGATTGCCACGATTTTGCAGAAGGTTTTGAGGCGGGGCTTCCCGTCTGACTCGTGACGCTTTACGCGGAATCCCCGCAACTTCTGTACCCCTTCTAATTTGCGAATTGCACCGGGTTTACAGCGCTATACTAAGTACTGCCAGATACAGCGTATAAGGAGGAGGACGGGCCGAAGAAGAAGGCAATTGGCGGGATCGACGTGTAGGGCCAGACGAGTCTCAAGCTAGCCGGATGTGTGTGATTGAGGCTGGCAGTCTAACCGGTGACTGCTGACTCGTAGCGCCGTGCGGCTCGAACGTGCTCGTAAACTCTTTGTTTCCTCACGCAGCGCTAGAACCCCCTAGCGGCCGCCCACCATTCACGGGTTTCCCGCTGGTTCCTGAACTACACGTCGCCGGAGGCCAGCTTTCGCGGCACCTCGAAGGCAAAGACACTACGAAGGAGCCGGCACTAGAGTTTACACCTCTGTGGCGATGCGTCCTCCGCAGACCTGGCGGCAATTCCATCGGCTCTACTCTATAAGCTCTTCTATGCTGGGCAGATTTACGGAGGATGTAGGGAGAGGAGGACGCGGCCGAGAAGAGGTGCCTCGCCGCAGGGAAGCCGTGCTGCCGATCTAAAAGGTGTCTCAAGCTAGCTTGATCAGAACCGAGCTACCGAAGCCAGCGTTGTCCTGAGCTAGCTTGATCGGACGCTGCATCACGCTGGCCGAGCTGGTGACTGCTAGCTCCGAGGTTACCCGCGCCACCTTCCTGTCTTGCACAGTGGTACCTGAGGGCACAGCACCATCACTTCTTACATTTGCTACCGCAGTGTCACGCTGGATACAGTTGAAACCTTCAGCTTTCGGGCTAACCCTGTAACTTGAAATTTCGTATCCTGAGAGGCTACTGGAGCCCTTTATAAGCATCAAATGATCTGAAGTACAGTCTAACGGGCTCAACACAAGAAAGCAGGCCGACATCTCGGTCGTTCGTCGAGTTGGGTACCGCTTGTGGTGCGCCGCTCTTTCATTTGTCCATCTGCTCCGCGTTGTTGCATCCGACCGGCGGCCCACGTCGGCCTCCGACGAAGGTGAGAAGGCGCGGACTCTATCGTGCTTCGTGTATCCAACACGACAATCGCGCGCTTTGGGCATCTCTAACCACATTTTCGGTTTTTGTGGGTGTAGCGCACGCGGCGCGTCACAGTCGTCCGCCAGCCGCTTCCTTCAAGGTGTTCGGCTTTCACCGTCGCGCGTGGCTCTGTGAAGGAATTCTACGTCGTGCCTCTAGATACAGCTGACCCGGGTACATCTGGTACGTCTTCTCCGGGATTAGGAGCGGACCAGGCACTGCTGCTACGAGACACGCGTGCTCAGCACAACCCCTAGATCACTGTCTTATTGTGTGTTTTGCAAGCAGCCGGCAGCCTTCGAGGAAAAGGCTCCCTGTTGCCCACAAGCCAAAGCTCGGGACTTTCCAGCGGCCGCAGGCCTGCCCAGACCGCCTCCAGCACAGCCTGGACACTCGTCGCTTCCGCAGACCTCCGCTGTAACCTTTCCCTGCTCTGTTCGTCAGTTGCAAGAATCTTTTGGAGCCATCTCACAATCTTTGCAACGGTCGCCCACCTTCGCTTCACAACATCCAGCACGTTCTACAACCTCGTTGCATCTCAGAGCTCCATCGCGATTGTCTCTACCTTGATCTGACATTGGCACATACTTCTTTCTACCATATACCTTTGAGGAAACACAAGCTCCAGTGAGGATCTGCCGTATGTGGCAGATTTCGTCACGAAAGTATTTCGACCAACTTGCCATCAAAGCAACGGCCCCGAGCCAGGGCCGAGCTTACTAGGGCACACACGCATCCTTTCGCGGGCCCCTAGCTTACTGGGCACACGCGCATCCTTTCGCGGGCCCTTCTGCCTGTGACACTTCCCCGCGTTTCTCGCTCATTGTCTGACAGCGCCTCAACGCCGTTGTGCCTAAAGCGGTTACCGGTCGTTGCAGTCGAATGTGATTGTACGCCACCACTTCGTCAATTGACGCCGGTTTCCGCTTTACCAGCGCAGCAGCCCTTTACGACGGACAAACTATAGTATTTCTCGTATACCTGGACATCAAACTCATTCAGTATGGCTCTTAAGTCGACGGCCAAATTCCATCCTGCGCTCTCGCCCGTGGAGTGCACTCCCGCCGGATTCTCCTCCTTCTTCACCCCGGCGGCTGCGACTAACAGTTTCATCCCCCAACTTCCGGCGCTCTCTAGTCGGCTGACAAGCGTCGACTCGGCGAAGCCGTCGTACCCCTATACTGTGCATGTACCCCCCAGCCTACGAACGCAGAATGTGTATGGCTACATTGTACCAACGTACGCGTGCGACGCCCGCGATTCACGCACACTCCACAGACCGGCATCTCCCTGGGAAGCCTCAAGTAAAGCGTCGCGGAACCTCAGTATCTCGTCAGGGACGATTCCGCAGCGGACACAAGCGTGCTATTTTTGGAGTGCGGGAGCACAGCAAAAGGACGCCGCGCGAACCTCCATGTTGAATGTGAGCCAAGCCGCCGCTGATCCCGCAGCTTTGGCTCCCCGGGTGAGCCGCTCCGAGCTCCCAAGCGGCCCTCAGCCCGCACAAAAGTGCAGTGGAGTCATTTCCGCGCGCTGCGGTGCAGAGAACGTCTCCAAGCGGGCGATGGAAAATTTTGGGCATGCCTGCAAGCCGCCCATGAGCAACGGTTCGAAACGCGAGGGTGAGCAAGCTTCACATATCCCGTCCGCACATCCCGTCTTTCCATACAAAAGCTCCACTATTACTCCAAGTCCAGCTCAGCAGGGCAGGTCTGCTCCAGTCTCCTGCGTCACGGGCAGACGCCCCGCGCTGCAGCAGCACGGAGGCGTAATACGTAGCGGAATTGGACCCCCCGCAGGAGAGAACCAGCGGCGTGGACCAACAAACAGAGGGAAAGCTGCTCAACCCGCACAACAAGCCGACGCCACCTCAACGGGCACCTCACCCAACGCGCATCAGACGTTGCGGGCTCGCGAAGGGAAGCCGGGCGAAAACAGGGACTGCTATTCACCAGCTGGGAGGAGTTATGGGGTGCACAGCAGAGAATTGACCTCCTCGACAGCTTCTGCGTCAATGTCGGAGGTCAAAAAGCTTACGACGGGCCCCCCCTTGCATGTCAGTCTCGACAGCAGCTCCCCAAGAACATGCGCGGCAGACATACGCGCTAGATCTTCATTTGTATGCACAGATGAAGAGCGAAGCCAACAACAAGGACTCGTACGAGGGATTCTTTCCAGCTCGAAAGAAAAAAATCGCGAATCACATCAGATGACGGAGACCGCAGCCCGTCCGGGAAAAAAGGTGGTGTTCTCCTGTCCAACAGTTACTTCGGTATCAGCGGTCCCAAGCACGCAGACCCACACAGAAAAGAAGGTGGTGTATGCCTGCCCTACATTCTCTTCCATTTCAGCCGCTGCAAGCGCGCCGACAACGGAGAAGCGCGCCGACGAGGAAGACAACGGGCTGTATTCCTCCCCGACATTCTCTTGTATGCCAGCCGCTGCAAGCGCACAGACACCGGAGAAGCGAATACTCACGGAAAATAACGCTCTGTATTCCTGCCCCGCACCTTTTTCTCTGTCTGCCGCTGCAGGCACGGAAGCACGCCAACGCACGGCCCCTACACCGTGCTTCGGACCGGTACCTAAAACGCCTCAACAAATCAGCGAAGCAGTCAGTGAGAGCTTGCGTGCGGCTCGTCTCCCTGTTCCCTCTGTCTATGAATCACACGCTCGCGCTGGCGAAGATCAGCCTAACATTAGCAGAGACACATCTGTCGAGCTCCCTGGCTTGCAAACGTATCGTATGCCGAACTTGCAGTCGTCAACACAGCAAAGTGCGCCGCAGTTACAATACATTGGAGCCGTCCGACCCGCATATAACGTGCAGTCGCAGACGGCAGGTGAGGAATTGCACGTGCCTTACACAAGACATCCATGTGTTCCCCTGAGCCCCACTCTCCCAAACTCTCTGCAGTTTTGCGCAGCTGCTTCCTACCGAACAGGTGCGCCGCTCCCGCTGCGTACCAAGACCTCAGTGAACGATGTTGCAGCGGCTCAGACCAGACTCGGGCACTCCGTGACAGCAGGTTTGGGCGCTAACGGTGGGAGGCGGCAGGCAAAGCCGCTGCAGCGCGCCCCGCTGTCCACATGGTGTGACACTCCGAAAACGTACGGCCCCCACTCTAACCTTTCTTGTGACCATTTAAAAAAACATTTGCCGGCCAGGAAGGCAGACACGCGATGTGACCGGGGCGTGGTGCGTCCGGTATTCAAGCGCACGGTCCACAAAGTACAGACTCCTTCAACAGGAGCGGCTGAGCGGCGAGGGCGAGAGCAACTGCGCAACTACGCCGCGATTGAACGAATTGCATCGGCGGGCGTCACAGCCGCCGCGGCAACTGCTGCTGGCACGCTCTTGGTAACGGCTTCTCCAGCCCTCGCCGGCGTTGCCGTTGTGGGGGTTGCTGCCCTGCTGACAGGATTAGCTGCAGCAAGTGCAACAGTAGACGGCCCTCAGTGCCACAGAAGACAACATGTCAAACGTGCAGTTGCCGCTCCCTACTCTACCAGCGCGCGATCTTCCACTCAGTACAAGTCGGACTACCCAGCATGGCCGCGAACAGTAAGCGGGCTGCATAACCCGCCGGGACCCACAAAGGCTGGACAAGCGGCTTTTCAGCAGGCGCCTCAGCTGGCTTCGCCCTCGGTGGCGAGCTCAGGTCCACGGCTTACCGCACGCCAGCTTGTTCTGAAACCAGAAGCCCGCGTCTCACAAAGCAGCGCTGTAATGAAACGGCTGCCTGATCCGCAGCTTATGGCGTCGAAAGCTTATGGCTCGGGGCCTGCTGCTGGCACACTCCTGCTGATGAGCCGCCCGATGAAGGCTGTGGTGGAAATGAAGAAGTAAAGGGCTCCAAGCAGGTGAGTCTGGCGTAGTGTGGAGCGTTAAAGTAGAGCCGCCGCGTCTGTCCAAACGTCCAGCACGCTGCAATAACGCGCTCGCCTGTGTGTTGAACAGTTCAAGAACGTACTCTGAGCAGAGTAGTCGCGAGCGCCCGGACAGGCTCACAGCCGACACCTAACTACAAATGAACAGGTAAAAAGTATGCGCAGACGAGAGCTCAGACAGAGCGAGACGCTTGAAAGTTCAGCAGACCGCATCCGAGCACGATGCCCTCCACGCATCAAAACGAAGACTGGCGCACCCAGAGTCAGGCTGCCTGCATTGGATTTGTGCCGCAGGTGCCCGCGAACCAGGGAGCCTGAGTTGATGCACGAGAACGCACCCGCTCCCGCCATAAAGTACTGACGGTGTTCGTCGACGTCAAGGTGGATCAGCCACAATTCGGAGCCGGGTATTTGGAGGCGAGCGCGACAGGCAGAGTAATGCTGGAAGCCGGCCCCGGGCTCAGCACAGTACTTACACGGATAATTACAAGAAGACGGCAAGGATCGAACGTTGGTGGACATGAATACAAGACTGTTTTCCCAGCTCCTTGACGCGTCCACCGAGAAACGTATATGCGGACGAGACGCCATCATACGGTTTTGAGAGATGCTGTCGAGGGCCTAGGCGCTTTAGCAGGAAGAGCTCAGGTACCCCGACAGCTTCTGGCGAGAGTAGCAGCACTTCTTGGAGCATGAGGCAGACCACGGTACGAAGAGTGGGACAGGATAGGGAAGATTTGCGAAGGTCGTGACAAGGTTCAGCATGGGTAGGGGTAAATGATGGACCTGAGACGGCGGCGAAACAAAAGAAGTCATTCCAGCCACACGCCTGGACGCAATGTGTGCTCCGCGAAGCGCTGCTATTAGTACACGGCTAGGACATGTCTTCGGCGCTCTGCTACTGTAACACACTTCTCAGAGTCCTCAACAGCATTTTTGTGGTCCACATGGCGTGTGCAGCCCTCGCCATTGTAATTGTTCCACAGTTTTTCTAAGCTTGTATGTCGTGAATGCCGGCATCTTTCTTCTGAGCCGCATTTTCTCTCTCTACCTGCTACAAACGCGTCGACTACTAGTATTGATAGGCTTGTGTATGTTTCTGCACTCCATTCCCTCTCAACTAACGCTTCCTGCAACTCCTCGTGTACTGATAGTGTGGCTGTCTACAGCGCCTGACGCTGGAATCATCTTATGCTTCTTGTACTCCCATCCTGTCACACTTCCTTCTAATTCACGTGAAGTGCCGCGCTCTGAAGGGCTGTGATCAGTGTCAGCGGCTAGACCTAGCGTCGCGCCTTCTTCGCCGCTATGTATTTTTAGAGTGTTCGAGCGTGTACCATGCTTTCTGCGCCCAAGTTGTCATCCCACCGCACTACTTGCAGTCGCTTCTACACCACAGATTTTCCAACGGTGTCAGCGCTGCGGCCCCTAGCACTGCGCCCGCCGCCTTGTGGCCGAGGCTTTGAGGCGACCTTCTTTTACCAGATAGAATGCTGTCATTTTCATCGTGTGTAACGCTTCCCACAAGGTTAGTTTCATGTGCAAAAAGCACCCCCGTCATACACATGCTCTCAAATGCTGGCCGCAAACAAGAAGCATTTGTAGGAAGCCGCGTCAGGCCCGTGTCATGCCCTGCGCCACACCCTGCCGTCCGTGTGAGCTCATGGAGCCGTCAACATTCAGAACTTCCTATAACGGTATCGCTCACCAGGAGCACTTCATAAAGCCGGTACCCGTGCATGCGTACGGGGATATACGTGTCTACCTCCTCCTCCCAACCTGGAGCCCACCCGCGCTGCGCCATGACACGCACTGAGTCAGCTTGGTGAAGGTGCTGTTGTCGTCATCAGCATGATTGCACTCCTCCAACAGAGTGACCTCTTGTGCTCCTCCCTCTCGGCAGAGGCATGGTACGCTAGAAAGCCGTGTCGAACTTGGACTGCGCTCGGGGTCTTTCCTCCGCCCGCACCAGAGTGGCAGCCTTTATTGGTATCCCATACGGGACGGCCCTTGGCACTCATCGATGCCATCACCAGCCCTCTGCGTTGCTACTCAGCTGTTGGGCCACACTGGACGTGAAGTTTCCGGCTTAAACCGTGTCCGTCAATCTTTTTACGCGCTTGGAAGCTGCTTTTCGAAAGCACATACTGCTTGGGGCCGCGGTGGAGTGAGGATCAATCCTCAATTTGGAAGCCTTTGGTTACCCTCCCGTCGCTTGTCAGAACATCGCTAGTCAACCTGACTGCTGACCTGCATTCTCGTCCGCTGCTTCGAGATGTTACGGAACTTGGGTACGGTCGTGCGGAGGAGAGAGTCGCTTCTAATCAGTTGGAAGAGGCCTTTAAAGTTCCTGTTTCGCTCTCCCAACGTCGCTTCTGCGCACTATGCGGGGCCCGGTGTAAACGTTTGTCGCGACAGCCTTTCTCGCTCCTGTGGACGAACTGTTCCACATGATTTTACGCTCGAGTCCGCACCGGTTCAATCTGCAAAGGTGAATCCATGCAGCAGATGGGTCTCGGCAATCCACCATGGGGTCACTTGCTGGAGGCCGCCACGTGCTCACGGAGCCTCGCACAATATGCCAGAAGAAGAAAGACGATCTGTATGGCGGTTGCTGCTTGGTGTCACGCCATGTACAGGGCATTAAGTCCACAGCTCACCCACGAGCCTTAGGTATACGCTAGTGTCAATGCGCGGAAGCTGACAGTCCCGTTCAGGTCTGGACAGGTGTGGCCTTATTGGGAGCTGTACGGACAACGGCCCCTCGGCAGTTGTCTGTGAAGACATTCACAGCTCGCAGCACTTTGTAGAGTCGAGTCCTATCCCAGGCTGCGAATACTCATTGGCAGAATAATATGCGTAGTATACACTGACCGCTGGACAAGGCACCGTCTTGGAATGGGGGATACTTGCTCGGTGGCCTTAACAATCCCGAGTGCAATAAATCGCATGCCGCCGGGAACATATCAGGACGGCAGAAAAGGATGTGTGCGCTGATGTCTGTGGCACGTTTGACTTGTAACCTCGTGAACACATTAGGTATGCCTGCTCCAGAAGGCTACGGCGCAACGCTTGCGTATCGCAGGTATGATGTCCGTATGCGTCTGAGAGCTTGCGATGGCTTTTCAACTTGTGAATTCATCGGCATGTTGAGCAAGGCCTCGCCATTATCACTTCGCCGGGCCCGGCTTGCTCGGTGCGGAAGCTGACCGTCCGATCGGCGTTTATCGGTCTTACGAAGCATGCGCGGAGGACGGCTGCTAGCGTAGCGGACGAACCGCTATCAGAGTAGCTGAGGCAGGCGCACTCTTGGGGAGGGTGGGAACACGCGAGTGCGCATGTAATCAAGAGACGCCGTCCCTTCCTGCAGATAGGGCGGTTGGACACAGGCGCGGAGTCAGATACTAGTCAACACGCAGCAGGCCGGAGGTATTTGGCCGTCGTGGGCGGTTGATCATGCTGCAAGTCGTGCGTTCTAACAGCAAATCACTGACGCCCGCTTTCCAACATATACAAGCCCATAGAGCACCCCGAGGAGACGCAGCGAAGGGCGGGTTCCTCTGCTTGGAACAACATTTTTTTTTGCTCCGCAAACGCGTTAGGAAGTCTTTCGGATTTATTACGTGGCGCGGCTCCCTGCCCCACACTGATCATGCAATGTACGCATCTCAAAGTCAGGTCAATTAAGACCTACAGTCACACCGCCTTCTGCGGGGATCGTTCGACAGAATGGGGTCACTTCACGGCAGAGGCGACGCGGCTGGTAACAGGAGCCATAAAAGCGATCTGAGACCGTCCACGTGTAGCACCAGCTGTGTCCCACATAGCAGAGAGATTCAGTGGCCACTGGAAGAAAATGTGTCGACGCTGTTTGCTATACGTCTCCTCACATTCGGACAGGCTGCACAAAGCATGGCAAACGCGCGCACGTGAATCACATATAACACGCGCTGCTCCTCTGCCTCTGACGAGGAAGTGTCGCAGATAAGCGAACTGCATGCCAATCGTCCGAAAAGGACTGAGAATGCAACATGCCACATAACCACCGCTCCAGCCAACGGGAAGTTCCACGGTGGGCTTGGACCTCAGCGCACACGACGGTCTACGCCTCGGTGCACACTGTCGCCCGGTCTAGCATATAAGGTCAAGAAAATTCGTCACCGGCGTCGTCCTGCGTGCGCTTCGGCGCATGGGGGACTACGCGGAAGAACTGTG
>SJYA01009629.1:0-13796 GCA_006410615.1 Neotragus moschatus
CAAATGTCTCAGAGGAAACACCACTTGATCATTTTAAGTAGACAAAATCTCAGTATGATTCTACTAATTGCACAAGATATTGATAAGGCATACCAGACTCTGGCATTGCCATCTTTCTTGGGGAGTGGGAAGATGTTCCAAAACACCTCCGATTGATAATCAGACTGCATTTTTTCATGAGAAGAAAAAAAAGGAGAAATTATAATTGTGAGACTGTGAAGTTATCTTATAAAGATTTTATTTACCCTAAGACCTTGGAATAAAACACTTCATTTTTCATTGTATCAGTAAATGTATGCCTGGTAGTAGTATTCTAATCCTTTATTTTTAGCTGTACTATAACATTTTAAATCTTATCAAACATATTCACACATTATCAACCAGGGGAGTTTTACAGAAACTAAAGCCTGAGGTGTTAATATGTCTCCAGTCAATACTGTGTTAATTGACCTCTGTCTTCTTTCAAATCTATGACTGTACTGTAAGAATCACACAATGGTCTAATGAAATGGACCAACGGCCTCAAAACTGTCACCTTGGAAAACTGCCTAGTTATCCCAAGGATGTAGTTATTCCTCAAATTATTTTTGTAGCCACCTTCTGCACTGGCCTTTGGAGCTTATGGTATAACCCTAGACATAGAAAATCTTCACTGCCTGGAATAGATATAATTTTTTAAAACAGTCCAAAGATATTGGAGCTGGGTGAATGAGCTTAGTAGTAATTTGGGGATGAAAAATAAAGGCACAATTATAAAGTAATTTGACTCTGCAAGGCTATTACAACCAATACTATAATGTAATCATGTGCACAGCTTCCCAAAGTGACTTGAGGATGAAATTTAGCTGAATAAGCAAAATAATTCCATGGTCATACTTATGCCATACGTGCTCACAAGCACTAAAATGTGGCCCTTCCAAAAATATATCTCCCACTGTTCTACCAAGCTACTTAAAATGCGGAATACTCTGATTTGAACAACTAACAGATGCTGCTAAAATACCACATATTCTAAGTGTAACATAATATCTTAGCATGAATTTGCCTGACAGAATAAATTGCCAGCCTTGACTGACATAAGGCAAGAGGACATNTCACAAGCACTAAAATGTGGCCCTTCCAAAAATATATCTCCCACTGTTCTACCAAGCTACTTAAAATGCGGAATACTCTGATTTGAACAACTAACAGCTGCTGCTAAAATACCACATATTCTAAGTGTAACATAATATCTTAGCATGAATTTGCCTGACAGAATAAATTGCCAGCCTTGACTGACATAAGGCAAGAGGACATAACTGATTTGGGGGGGAAGACCATCAGAGGGAAACCCCAGAACCACCTTCTAACCCTTGAATTGAACACAGCACCCCTCGCATCAGTCCCAGACATCCACCTTAAATAGACAGACAAACACAGCTGTATGGTCCAAGTATGTGGTGATTTTTATTAAGAATAACTTTGGTTCTAAGAATTCCACCCTCAATTCTGTAATACTTTCCATTAAAAACAATTATACAAGAGCAAATACAAAAAATATTAAATTATGAAAACAAACCCATTAAGGCTCCCTTTATATATATTATATACACTCAAACAAGTGAACATTTTTCAGAGTAGAAGAATAAAGTCAACTGTGGTAGCTTAGAAAGCAACACTACCTTCCTACTTGGAGATTAGAAAACACTGAGCTATTTTAAGAAAACCATAGAGTGGAAAAATGGAGCCATTTTTGTCAAAAAGTGGCTCAAAGCCCAAAACTGCTCAGATGTCCGTGAGTCCTAGAGGTTTGGACTGTAGAGTATTGAAGTGTGGGGCAGTGGTGAGGGAGAGAATGATGCCTTTTTAAACTCAAGCTTATGAGCTGAGCTGACCTGGCAACTTCAAAGAGCTTTTCTATCTGTACATTCCACTGTTTAGCGAGGAAACATCACTTGACACTATTTACAAGTCTTCTTTCAGCCAGACCTCGGACTACCAACCACTACTAATTTTGCAGATTTGTGAATGAGATTGAGAGGGAAATGCTTTTGGAATTTAGCTTTTCCCAGTGAAGCATGAATTCTAGGTAAGTGCTAGGAACAGAATTGGTCCTTCTAAAGAAGCCTGTCTGGGCCCTTGAAAATTTTATCAAGTGGCAGAATTTTGCTTTAAGGATACAGGATCTAAAGATCTTGCATATCCAGCTGGATTAAAGGCTATGAGCTAGTCTTGAATCTTCATTTTATAAATCACATCACTATTTCATATACATAGAGAAAGAACTCTAGTCAATGTGCAATCAGAGATGTACTTTCAAGATGCTTAGTTAACACACTTTCTTCTCGCAAAAAGGATGGGAAAAAATAGTTACCCTTCCATCTTTCCAAAGCAAATTACTATACAGCAACATTTTATCCTAAGCTCCTCGTATTTTATTCATATAAAGCTTGCTGATGAAAGAAAGAATCTGTTTCAGGTGTAGTTCACGTGTTCTCTGACTAGCAGTATATTATCTATGCGTTTATTTCTGTCTTGTTCACATTAAGGACGAATAGAAGCCTAATGGCCCACCATGAAAACTGCAGAATTCCCAGAGAAAGCTAATTTCTACTAGGCTGATTAAGGATTCAAAAGCTCAGGATCCAGCTTTCTTTGATTCTTGAATTATAAGAAGAGCCTTCAACGCTGAAATTACTGGATGATTTGTTTCTACAGAGAAGATACTGGATCCACACAGATTCTTCTAAACCACCCCAAGTAGAACGGTTTCCCCTGCCCATACTGGTGACAGAGAATGGATTTTGCATTAAGAATCGGCTGCAAAGTTGGTAACTCGGGGTTCATGTGGAGGATAGTATGCCAGTTGGACAGCACAGACTGAGTGTGCCCATTCCCTCAGCTGTTCCTGAGAGATCAACATTTTACCAACAGTATCACCATCACAAAGATGGTGATCATCTTCACAAAGGGAAGAGCAGTCTTTCTTCGCAAGGAAAAAGGGCAAAGAGCTGGTGATCATTAGAGAATTTCAAAGCTTGCATTCAAATAATATTCAAAATGCATAAATGCTATAATTCTTCCAGGGACCAGTTCATATTCGTTTCACATCAAAAAGCCCAAAGAACTCTTCCTTCCCAAGCTTCCGGTGGGAGCTTTCCCCATACTGTGCTCAGAAGAAACCAAAAGACTTGAACCCATTCCTTTGACACTGAAGTTGGGCGATTTGGACTAGTTTTTATTCCTCGAAGAGCTGGGAGATTATTTCACATAAAAGGACTAAATGAGCAGGAAATTAAAAACAAAAATGAAACAAAAGCCCTAACAGTTATCAAAGCAATACACGGATTTGTAGGACATACCTTCCCGGAAGTAGAAGGTCACTGTGACACCTCAGAAAACCAGCAGGAATGAAAATAAGATCAAGATGGACATTTACAGAGTTTTGTTTCTAAATTTTTGTTTCTGCATTTTTACACCTCCTCATCCTATTTCTGAATCTAAATGTCAACAAAGGTAAGAGCTGTGCTCAACATGAATATTAACATTCTCCAGTATGAAGCCTAAACCAAGTGTAAGTGAGACAAGAAAACGGAATTTACAAACGGTGGATGTAACAGATTCAACGAATTTCTGTGCAGTCTAAATTATTGGATAGATAAGAAAGGAAGAAAGAAAGGTGTTTTCTTTAGGTTTTGAAAGAGAAAAGGCTCTGTGCCCCACTAAGCTTGGACTGGAAGAAACACCAAGCAGTGCAACTCTCAAGAATTTATTCCAGTGCCCTCTTCCTCTGTTTCTTGTTGTTGTCTTTTAAAAGTCTTTGAACACAGGTCCACTATCCCACCTTAAGTGCTGGTCAACATCCTTTGTTTGGCGAATAGGAACTGCAACAGTCATAGTTGACTCACCCACCCGGATGACAGAAAAACCAAAATCAAACCCTTTTGAAAGTAACAGATCCCTGCTGGCTGGGATTCGCTCCAGGGGCTTTGGCCCTGAGCTTAAGCCCTGGGGAGGCCTCGGCACAGGCCTTCTGTGTGCTGGGCTGGGTGCGTGGTCTCCGCAGTCTGGACCTACGACTCCTGGGCTTGCGCCACTTCCTGGCCTGTTCTTCTGAGATTGCCTTTAACCTTCACAAACTCTGGGGCATTTTCTTGCTCTTCTTGCAATTTCTGTTTCTCAAGTTCAAGCTAAACAGAATTCAGAAATAGGAGAATTATTTACAAAGTATTTACAAAGGGAAAGGCTTTCCAAAACACTGTTTTCTCTTCCCAAAGGCCCTAATGACTTCAATTCCCAACAGAAGAAACGTTTCTCCTGTCTCTACTTTAAATATATTTATATTTTCAGATATGTGGTGGGATCTAGGTCTTGGGGAAAGAATTCTGCACAGAAGCAGCAGCCCACTGGTTGTTGCTGAAACCCTGGGGGGTGATGAGAACATGAAGATCAAGGCTAAGGATGAAAACAAGAGCTGAGGGAAACACATGCTCTCCAGTTGTGAGTGAAGCTGAATTTCACTCATGTGCTTGAGCTCCAGCACTGGGCTGTGAATTCAGTGGTAGTCCCTGGCTTTGGCTGTGCCTCCCTGATCTCTTCTAGACCCTCAACAGAAGCCTTCTCTTTATCTTGAATGTCTTTTAGTCCACCTGCAGACATCTGTCTCAGCTTTTCCTTTCACTGATAATAAAAACACTTACATCCGACATGTCTGGGAAATTCTGGACAAGGTAAGTCAGGGAAAGACAATTACTGTATGATCTCTCTTATATGTGGAATCTAAAAATAGAGGGTAAAATGGAGACTAGCAGGGACTTAGGCTGGGGGAATGGGAAAGATGCATTTAAGGGTACACACTCGCAACTTTCAGAAAACTAAGATCATGGCATCTAGTCCCATCACTTCATGGGAAATAAATGGGGAAACAATGGAAATAGTCACAGACTTTATTTTCGGGGGCTCCAAAATCACTGCGGATGGTGAGTGCAGCCAAGAAATTAAAAGACGCTTGCTCTTTGGAAGGAAAGTTATGACCGACCTAGACAGCATATTAAAAAGCAGGGACATTACTTTGCCAACAAAGGTCCATTAGTCAAGGCTATGGTTTTTCCAGTGGTCATGTATGGATGAGAGAGTTGGACTGTGAAGAAAAGCTGAGCGCCAAGATGCTTTTGAACTGTGGTGTAGGAGAAGACTCTTGAGAGTCCCTTGGACTGCAAGGAGATCCAACCAGTCCANCAGAGAAAGAGAAAAGAGACAGAAGGAAAAGATTTATTATGAAAAATTGGCACATGTGATTATTCAATCTACTATCTGCAAACTGTTCTAGATTAATGGACATTAAAGAGATGCTGAAACTAAATGAAATACCTGATCTTAAACAGGAAAAGACTCTTGAGAGTCCCTTGGACTGCAAGGAGATCCAACCAGTCCATCCTAAAGGAGATCAGTCCTGGGTGTTCATTGGAGGGACTGATGTTGAAACTGAAACTCCAGTACTTTGGCCACCTGATGTGGAGAACTGACTCATTTGAAAAGACTCTGATGCTGGGAAAGATTGAGGGCAGGAGGAGAAGGGGACAACAGAGGATGAGATGGTTGGATGGCATCACCAACACAGTGGACATGGGTTTGGGTGGACTCCAGGAGTTGGTGATGGACAGAGAGGCCTGGCATACTGCAGTTCATGGGGTCACAAAGAGTCCAACACGACTGAGCGACTGAACTGAACTGAACTGAAACAGGATCCTGTAATGCTACAAGAAAAATGCTATACAGAACATTATTTGATCAGTTGACAAAACTGGAATATGATCAATACATTAGGGAAAAAATTAAATTTAATTAAGTGAATAATTGTACTGAAGATTATATGAGAACACCATCTCTTAGGAAACACATACTTAAGTATTTAGAGATAACTAAATGGCTTAGAAATTTTGTTTAGAGAAATAGAGAAAGCAAATGGATGAAAATGTTAATAGATGAATCCAGATATATGAATGCTCTATGTTATATTCCAATCTTGCAACTTTCTGTAAGTGTGAAAAATAAAATATTTTTGTTACTTTTATTATCACCAGACTCACTTTAAAATCATTTTTGCTGACCTATTCGGTTATATCTAAATAGAGAGCTTCAAAGACAAATTTAACCAAGCAAAAGAAAAAAAAAAGTGATTTAAAAGTATCTAGTCAGGGGACCAAATTATAGCTGAGGAAGTTAAGCACCACTAGACCCACCATATAAGGAATTCCAAACTGTGTTCTTCAAGAAGAAATAAATATGCTATTTAACATCATAGAAACATACAAATATGTAAAACTCATCAGTAAGTGTAAATATATAATCAAAGTCAGATTATCTAATATTGCAATGGTACAGAAATTCCTTATGACTCTACTTCAAAAATTTGAAAAGAAATATATAAAAATTAACTAACTATAAAAATTTATTGTTGTACACACAAAACAAAAAAGATGCTAATTGTAATATCAAGCACCTAAAATCTGAGGGGAGGTGAGAAATATAAAGTTTATGTAAATTATCCAAGTTAAATTGTTATCAGCTTAAAAGAAGATGTAATAACTATAAAATAATTTATGTTTAAGAGTAGCCGGAAAAGTTAAATCTCCATTATGTATGCAAAAACTTTAATAATAAAGTCAAAACATACCGCTAAAAAAATTCATCAGATTACAAGACAGCACGAGTAGAAGCAAGGAACAAAGGATCTACGAAACAGTGAGAAAGCAATAAAATGGCAATAGCAAATCCTTATCAATAGTTACTTTAAAGTAAATGAATTAAATTCTCCAGTCAGAAGACATAATAGCCAAATGGATTTTTTTAATAAATTGAGAAAGAAAAATCAGAAGAATAAGATGGCAGGGGAGTAGGTGGCCATGGAGCATGTCTCTCTCCATGGATACATCAGGAATACAGCTTCAGACACAGAAGTGCATGCAGAACACCAGCTGAGAGTGCCTGACTAGTGGAAAAGAGTATAAAAAATCATGCAAAACATGGTAAGACAAAGAAACTAGGGAGAAAAATAGGAGTGTTAGTGGGACTTAACCTGGATGTCCTGATCCAACATCGAGGTCATAAATCCTATTGTTGATATGGACTCTTGAATAGGATTGCGCTGTTATCCCTAGGGTAACTTGTTCCATTGATCAGATTTTGGAATCAATAACTGATAGTGTGATTTGACTTGTGAGTCTAGTCTTTAAAATCACTCAGAGGATTTTTTGTTCTCCGAGTTCACCCCAGCCAAAACTGTTAGTCCATAAAGAGTGTTATTACTCCCTGGTGGTTGAGTTTATTTTCTTTGGACTAGTTAGTTAAAGCTCCATAGGGTCTTCTCATCATATTAGTCTATTCCTGCCTCTTCATGGGGAAGTCAATTCACTGATTGGAAGTAAGAGACAGTAAAACCCTCGTGTGGCCATTCATACAAGTCCTTATTTAGAGAACAAATGATTATGCTACCTTTGCATGATCAGAATACTGTAGCAGTTTAACAATTTTCACTGGGCAGGCAGTGCCTCCGATACTGGGGATGCTGGAGGTGATGTTTTTGGTAAACAGGCAGGGTTTCTGTTTCCCGAGTTCCTTTTACTTCTTTTAATCTTTCCTTAAGTGCATTCCTGTGTTGGATTAACAGTATAGTTAATAAATTGCTTATTATTGGGTTATCTTTATTTACTGTTAATAGAGTATTATCAGATACTGACTTAAACTTATGCAAGGAGGTGTTTCTTTTTACTCATATTAACATTATTACTTCTATTTTTTAATAGATTAGTCCAGTATTATGGATAGGAGTTGGTTATTTATTGTTGGAATTAGTGTCATTTTTATTGTTGAGCTTTAATGCTTTCTTAATTGGTGGCTGTTTTTAGGCTTATTGTGGTGTTGTTGGATCTTACTCTCTAGTTAAGATTGTATCCTTTTCTAAAAGGCTGTACCTTTTTAGACTAACTTTTAAAAATGCAGTGGGGTCTATTTGGATTTTTTGGTATCTTTAAAGCCGAACTAAGATTCATTTTCTAGACAACCAGCTATCACCAGGTTCATTAGGCGTAACATCTCTGCTTACAAATCTTCTCACTATTTTGCCACATAGATGAGTTGATTCTTGATAAACTGTTCATAAGTAGCTCCTCTGGTTTTGGATCACTTAGCTAAAATTCATTTTGTTAAGTCTTATGCTAGCTAATTCATTATGCAAAAGGTACAGGGGATAATCTTTGCTTTTTTTGTACTTTAATTTTTTTCTTTCATCATTCCCTTGTGGTACTTTCTCTATAGCACCATGTTTAAAATTTCTGTCTCCTATACTTTAAATCAGGGGGTAAATGTTTTATTTTATCTTATTTTGGTCATTTAATTAGGAATAGTGTTATGGGCTAGGTTTAGTTCCAGATATTCATAATACGTGAAATCTTCTAGGTGTAAACTAGGTGCTTTTTTAAGCTATATCTTAGTTTGTCTAAGCACACTTTCCAGTATGCTTAATTTGTTATGACTTGTCTCCTCTCATAGAGTCGATACATGTGAATAGGTTTAAGTGTATCATTTTTATTTGAGGGAGGTGACGGGCAGTGTGCGTGTTTCATGGCCTAATTCAACTAAGCACTCTATTCTTAGTTTACTAGTAAATCCTCCTTTGGTTATTAGTTTCATAATAACTTTTGTATTGGGTTTTCTTAAAATAGAAAATGTAGCCCATTTCTTCCTATTCCAGAGGTTACACCTTGACCTAACATTTTTATGTACTGTGATTGTGCTTACTTTTATTCCTTTTTAGGGTTTGCTGAAGATAGCAGTATATAGACTGTATTAGCAAGGATTGGTAAGGTTTATCAGGTTTATCGATTATAGAACAGGCTCCTCTAGAAGGGTATAAAGCACCGCCAAGTCCTTTGAGTTGTAAACTGTTGCCAGTAGTACTCTGGCGAATAATTTTGTTTGTACAATTATCTGTGTTATGGGGTCGCACAGGGTCGGACACGACTGAAGCGACTTAGCAACAGCAGCAGCAGCAGCAGCAGGGCTAAGCATAGTGGGGTATGTAATCCCAGTTTGGGTCTTAGTTATAGTGTATCAGCTATTATAGAGTTACTTTCATCATTTATTTCTGTTATAATTATGGCTTTTTACAGCTTAATTAGAATTAAACTCTATTTGGTGTAGTGCTTTAGCATGCCTTATGCCATATTCCTGCTAACTTGGGTTAATCATATGACCGTGGTGGCTGGCATGAGATTTACCAACCCTAATCAATATAACTTAGTCCAACTTTCATTTATGGCTTAATTTTTATCACTACTGTCTCCCATGAGGGTGTGGTTAAGCAAGGTGTCGTGAGCTACAGGTGTGTGCTTGATACCAGCTCCTCTTAGTCTTATTGACCCAGAGGGCATTCTCACCCAGGTGTGGATACTTGCATGTGTAAGTTTATTAAAAGTCAACAGGAAAGCTGGGACCAAACCTATGTGTTTATGGAGTTGATATACTCATCTAGGCATTTTCAATGCCTTGCTTTAGCTTAAGCTACATTAACTACGCGTCATGGGGCAGACCCAGGCAATTATATAGTTACTTTATTTGGAGTGCTAATATAAGTATTGAAAGCACAATGAATTTAAATAAGTATCTAGGGGGGAGCATGTTAAAAATAGTGGTAGATATTTAAGATGGGAGGAGAGTGGGTGAGGGGCCATGGTTGATGTGTGCAATGTAATGTCTATGTCCTGCGACCATTGACTGTGATGCTCACGCCTACCATTATGGTGATGCTTAAGATGCAGTTAAGTCCAGCTACAATACATGCTCTGGGTCAGGGCCTCAGACAGCCATAGCTGAGTCCAAGCATCTCTCAAAATTAAAAAATACCAAATGCATGACATCACAGTTATGTGTGAGCATGGGCTGATTAGCCATTAGTCCATCGAGATGTCTTATTTAAGGAGAAAGAATGGGTGTTCTAGATGAGATGGCCCTGAAGAAAGAGCCAGATGTCTGATAAAGTTCATTAAATAGCGACTCCCACAATTCATGGGCCTAGAGCGAGAAGAGGGATACCTGCCAAGTGGGTTGCTGGTTTCATGTGGCATCGTGATCAAGCTCATGATCTAAGGGGCGGGATACGCATGTTGAGGAGAATGGAATTGACTTAATGTACTATGTACAATCAATGACTACATGTACTATGTATTATTAATAATAGAATGTACTTGCTTATATGCATGGGGCATATAATATAATGTATTATATACATAATTATGCCCTATAACATTAATATCATGTATGTACCCATGTGCAAAGTAGCATTTCATGCACTAACATGCATGAAAATATGTACGTACTATTAATGGTAGCAAGACTATAACATATGTGGTTGTGAAGTATGAAATTTGTGTTAGGTTGTTGAAGGTTTTGGAAAATTTAATATGAATGAAATTCTTGGTATTTGTGGGGCTATATTAATAGTGTTTCAGGGAATCGTTTAAATAGAACTTCAGCTTTGGGTGTTGATAGTGGGGCTATAGCTTCTTCCTTGAGTCTTAAGGAGGTTGGTTGCTCTTCTCTTCTGGTTTACAAGACCAGCATATTTAGTATACTACAAAGACTTGTCTTCACTTTAAGAGATGGTTTTCGATTATGCTAGCTACTGGTATTAGTGCTAAGATAAGGAGGAAATATATAATAGAAGCTAGCTGTCCAAAGATGAAGTATGGGTGTTCAACTGGCTGTCCTCCAATTCACGTGAGTGTTAGCAGGTCTGCTACTCAAATTCAGAATAGACATTAACTGAATGGTCGGAATATCATACTTCGTTGCTTAGATGTGTGGAGTAGGGGTATAAGGATTAGGATTAGGATGGAGAGAACTAAGGCTAAGACTCCTCCTAGTCTGTTAGGGATTGATTGTAGAATTGCATATGCGAATAGGAAGTACCACTCAGGTTTGATGTGAGGGGGTGTGTTGAGTGGATTTGCTGGGGTGTAATTGTCTGAGTCTCCAAGTAAGTCGGGTGTGAATAATACTAATAGTATTAGGGCTAAGACTAGTAGCAAGGCACCTAGGATGTCTTTAATGGTATACTAGGGGTGGAATCGGAGAAGGCGATGGCACCCCACTCCAGTACTCTTGCCTGGAAAATCTCATGGATGGAGTAGCCTGGTGGGCTGCAGTCCATGGGGTCACAAAGACTCGAGCACGACTGAAGTGACTTAGCAGCAGCAGAAGCAGCAGGGGTGGAATGTTTTGTCCCCATCTGATGAAATTCTCATTGGGTTGTTGGATTCTGTTTCTTGCAGGAAGAGTAAGTGGATTATGGCAAGTGCTATGATGATGAATGGGAGGATGAAATGGAAGGCAAAGAATCGGGTAAGGGTTGCTTTGTCTACTGAAAAATCCCCCTCAGATCCATTCGACTAAGCTTGTACGGATTTATGGAATTGCTGAGAGGAGGTTGGTAATGACTATTGCTCCTCAAAATGATATGTGTCCTCACAGTAGGACGTATCCTGTAAATGCTGTGGCTATCACTGCAAATAGGAGAATTACTCTGATATTTCATGTTTCTAGGAAGGTGTATGATCCATAGTATAGGCCTCATCCCACATGTATAAATAGGCAGATGAAAAACACTGATGCTCCATTTGCGTGTATATATCGGATAATTCAGCCGTAGTTGATGTCTCTGCAAATGTGGGTGACAGAAGAGAATGCTGTTATTGTGTCAGATGTGTAGTGTGTTGCTAGGAATAGGCCTGTTAGGATTTGTAGAACTAGGCAGATACCTAGTAGGGAGCCAAAGTTTCACCATGATGAGATGTTTGAGGGGGCTGGGAGATTAACAAATGCATTGTTTACAATTTTTATTAATGGGTGGGATTTTCAAATGTTGGTCATTAGTGTTCTTATAGTTGAGTGACAATGATGGTTTTTCATATCATTAGTCATGGTTAGATTCCATGAAAGAATAATGATAACATACACTGTATTTATTTTAAGTATTATTTTTGTAATTGGTTTTGTAGGGTTTTCTTCAAAATCTTTACCTATTTATGGGGGGATAGGCCGACTGAACTGAACTGAACTGAGACCACGAAATTAAAAGATGCTTACTCCGTGGAAGAAAAGTTTTGACCAACCTAGATAGCATATTGAAAAGAAGAGACATTAGTTTGCCAACAAAGGTCTGTTTAGTCAAGGCTATGCTTTTTCCAGTGGTCATGTATGGATGCGAGAATTGGAATGTGAAGAAAGCTGAGCACAAAAGAATTGATGCTTTTGAACTGTGGTGTTGGAGAAGCCTCTTGAGAATCCCTTGGACTACAAGGACATCCAACCAGTCCATTCTAAAGGAGATCAGCCCTGGGTGTTCTTTGGAAGGAATGATGCTAAAGCTGAAACTCCAGTACTTTGGCCACCTTATGTGAAGGGCTGACTCATTGGAAAAGACCCTGATGCTGGGAAAGACTGAAGGCAAATGGAGAAGAGGGTGGCAGAGGATANAAGCCTCTTGAGAATCCCTTGGACTACAAGGACATCCAACCAGTCCATTCTAAAGGAGATCAGCCCTGGGTGTTCTTTGGAAGGAATGATGCTAAAGCTGAAACTCCAGTACTTTGGCCACCTTATGTGAAGGGCTGACTCATTGGAAAAGACTCTGATGCTGGGAGGGATTAGGGGCAGGAGGAAAAGGGGACGACCGAGGATGAGATGGCTGGATGGCATCACCGACTCGACTGGATGTGAGTTTGAGTGAACTCCAGGAGATGGTGATGGACAGGGAGGCCTGACGCGCTGTGATTCATGGGGTCACAAAGAGTCAGTCATGATTGAGTGACTGAACTGAACTGAACTGAGGGTTGATTGTGGTGGAGTGGGTTGTGGTATCGTATTAAATTTTGGTGGGTCTTTCTTGGGCTTAATGGTTTTTTAATTTATTTGGGGGGTATAATAATGGTTTTTGTTTATACAACAGCTATGGCTACAGAACAGTATCTTGAGATTTGGGTCTCTAATAAGACTGTTTTAGGGGTGTTTATTACTGGATTGTTAATGAAATTTTTGATATAGTTTATTATGTGTTGAAAGATGAAGAGGTGGAAATTGTATTTAAATTTAATGGTTTAGGGGATTGAGTAATTTATGATACAGGTGACTCTGGGTTTTTTACTGAGGAGGCCATAGGAATTGCAGGTTTGTATAGTTATGGTACTTGGCTAGTTATTGTAACTGGTTGATCTGCAGCCATGAAATCAAAAGACACTTACTCCTTGGAAGAAAAGTTATGACCTACCTAGATAGCATATTCAAAAGCAGAGATATTACTTTGCCGACTAAGGTCTGTCTAGTCAAGGCTATGGTTTTTCCAGTATCATGTATAGATGTGAGAGTTGGACTGTGAAGAAGGCTGAGCACCAAAGAGTTGATGCTTTTGAGCTGTGGTGTTGGAGAAGACTCTTGAGAGTCCCTTGGACTGCAAGGAGATCCAACCAGTCCATTCTGAAGGAGATCGGCCCTGGGATTTCTTTGGAAGGAATGATGCTAAAGCTGAAGCTCCAGTACTTTGGCCACCTCATGCAAAGAGTTGACTCATTGGAAAAGACTCTGATGCTGGGAGGGATTGGGGGCAGGAGGAGAAGGGGACAACAGAGGATGAGATGGCTGGATGGCATCACTGACTCGATGGACGTGAGTCTGAGTGAACTCCGGGAGTTGGTGATGGACAGGAAGGCCTGGCGTGCTGCGATTCATGGGGTCGCAAAGAGTTGGACACGACTGAGCGACTG
>SJYA01009630.1:0-14396 GCA_006410615.1 Neotragus moschatus
GAGATGGTATGGGGAGGGAGGTGGGAGGGGGGTTCAGGATTGGGAACATGTGTACACCCGTGGTGGATTTATGTTGATGTATGGCAAAACAATACAGTATTGTAAAGTAAAATAAAGTTTAAAAAATAATAATATTATGCAAAAAAATAAAATAAAATATATTTTAAATAGTTGGTCCAAGAAGTACCTCCCAAGAAATAAATAAATATGTAAATAAACAAGTACATAAACAAATAACTGAGAATTTATAAATCGAATCCATGTTTAAATCCACAGGTGCAGCACCCTCATATACAGATGACCAATACTGTGGTTTTGGCTGTTTTCTATTTTATTTCAAAAGAATTTCAATCCTTGGCCTCAGAAGTTTCCTTTTCATTTGGCTGAAATCCAATATACCTGAAAGCATTCTGATATTCTGGGCTTTATTTTACCCACTCACCCCATCCTCTCCAACCTTACCACGTTAAACTTAGTGAAGGGATTTTCTAAGATATCACAGAGGAAGCACTTATGCTAATGAGTTGGAAGGTGGAAAAGGCCTGAAAGAAGCAAATTTCCTAAGAATGAGGAAAGAACTGTCCTTTTGTTTTGAGGAGTAGCAGTGACTCAGCTTGTTCCATCATTGCAAGGTCCCTTGTAGGCAGAACCTCAGAGGGAGTGGCTTTCTGCTGCCCACTGAGAAGGTAGACTTTTCGGACCAAAATAACCAGGTGGCTCAGACGGTAAAGCGTCTGTCTACAGTGCGGGAGACTTGGGTTCAAGCCCTGGGTTGGGAAGATCCCCTGGAGAAGGAAATGGCAATCCACTCCAGTACTGTTGCCTGGAAAATCCCATGGACAGAGGAGCCTGGTACGCTACAGTCTATGGTGTCACAAAGAGTCAGACACGACTGAGCGACTTCACTATCTATCACTAACCAGGTTGGAACTGGAGTCCCTTGCTGGGCTGACAAGAGCAAACAGGTCTGGCTTGATGAACTCTTCCTTGTAGACACTGAATGTATCCTTGATGACTACTTACTNTGTCACAAAGAGTCAGACACGACTGAGCGACTTCACTATCTATCACTAACCAGGTTGGAACTGGAGTCCCTTGCTGGGCTGACAAGAGCAAACAGGTCTGGCTTGATGAACTCTTCCTTGTAGACACTGAATGTATCCTTGATGACTACTTACTGACTGAAGTCTCGAAGGCTTAGCCCGAATTTTCTGTCTGTAAAATGCCCAGTATCTTTGCATTAGCTGATATGGAATAGAGGAAGGGAATGAGGTTCAGTGAGCTGAAAACTGGAATAATATCTGAGAACAATGGGGAAGCTGAAATTTGATATAATTTATATTTAGGAAAAAAATCTGGTAATGTTTTTATATTCCAAACTCTGTAGAATATATTGTATATACAATTAACCAAAAATAGAATTCTAACAAAATTTCCTGGGTTAAAAACTGCTTTCTTCGTAATGGTCATATGATTAGTCTTTGGCCTTGACTTGTATCTATGTCATTTGTTACGGGACTGACTTGGCAGAGATGCAGAAGCCTCAGCCTGTGAACCCAGAGCTCACTTGCTGGCCTGTCACTGGAATCCTAGACACATTGAACAACTTTAGAGGTAAGAGTCAGCCCTGTGGTGATCAGGACTACGCTTCATTAAAGCTTCCTGGGAAGGAGCCTCCTTTTAATGTTCTTTTATTTTTATCTGAAATTATGATACTATATGACTTTCCCAAGTTGTTGCATCTTTTCTGCCTGTATATTTGGATTGCAAAGATCAAGCCTGTACTTTACAACCTACAGTTTAATAAAATGCCAAGTCATATACATATATTTAGTTACATCTGACATAGAGCAAAAGAGAGCAATCAAGTTGCTCATGGTTATAAAGAAACAGAATATTCAGTTTTCAGAGTGATCATCAAGAGACTGAGATTAAATCAGACTTCCTGCAGCTCATGATACATCTTTTCCTTTTTTGATATGATTTAAGATGTTTCTATATGCCATATATATATATATTAGTAACTCTTCCTCTTTGTAGAGGGCAGTCTGAACTCACTTTGATGTCTTTGTTTTGGGTTTCCTTGGAGGAGGGAAAATGAAAAAAAAATCTCAGTGGGTAGGGAACCTCTGTCTTCGGCCTCTCAGAGACATGGAAATCCCACTTGCTAACCTGATTTCTGCTCCTTCTGCAGTGGATAACCTTCTGAGTCAATGACCATTCACCACATGAGCCTTTCTGAGGATGGCGATCATGCAAGCATGATGTTCAGAGATGAGCACCACAGAGCATCCAGACAGCCTCAGATTGTGGAGAGTGTCATGTCCTGGGGAGCTCAGGCCTTCACCTCCGGGAGGCATTACTGGGAGCTGGATGTGACGCACTCCTCCAGCTGCATTCTGGGCATCTGCAAAGATGTCTTGATAACTGATACTAATATCAGTATTTATTCTGAAGAAGCATGTGTTCTGTTTTCCAAGAAGGTGAACAATCATTATTGTCTCTTCACCAACGCCTCACCCTACATTCAGTATGTGAAAAGGCCTCTGGGTAGGATTGGGGTGTTTCTGGATTATGACAATGGAATTGTGAGCTTCTATGATGTTTGCAGAGGATCCCTCATATACAGTTTCCTTCCTTCCCCCTTTTCCTTCCCTCTGAAGCCTTTCCTTTTTCTTAGGTCTCCATGAATTGTCAAATTCTGTGACCATTATTTTTACTTCTCCTCTGAGGTAATTGTTCTGCAAAACCTCATGTGAGGCCACAGGATAATAATCCCTAACTATCTCTGGGCACACTATAATTTAATGAAGCATAGTGACTGTATGTTTGTATAAAATGACATGACCATGTTGAATGTATAAGTTTGTTAATTAAATTTTCTTCTAATAAAAATTTATTATGGAGTATTTCATAAAATATAATCAATTGCTTTTCTTTTTTGAATAATAGTTCTATTAGCATAAAAGTTGCACACCATAACGATTATTCCATTTAAAGTACATAATTCAGTATTTTTTAGTAATATACAAAAATTTGTGAAACAAGAACTGTCTAATTTCAGAACGAATCCATCACTCCAAAAAGAAATCAATGCACGTATTTACTCCCCATTTCCCTTCCTGCGTCTCGTCACCCCCTTAATCCAGTTTTATTTTTCATGAATTTTTCTATTATATAGCTTCAATTAAATGAGTTCACACAATTTATGACTATTTATATCTGGTTACTTTCACTTAATGCTTTCAAGGTTCATCTACATTGTAAGCAGTGTGTTTTACTTGCATAAATGAACCAGACTGGGGTGCAGGAATGAAATGGTATACTTATTTATATCATGTTAGTAAATAAAAGGAATGGTGCTTAGTGGATAGTTCAAATCATGGTGGAACTTGTGATAGCCACTCATCGGGGGCTTCTTGGGCTTTCCAAGGAATTATATAAATCTTCTGACCTAGCAACATCACCTCTAGCATTCTTTCCAATAGAAATTATTACAAACAGGGATACATGGACCAAAGAATGTATTACATAGCATTTACAATAACTAAATCAGTAAATAGAAAATCAATCAGAATTTCTGAAATATGGGATATCATTGAACAAAATATGCTACATATTAAACTATGTAAATGAAAATAGTTTGCATTTAGTCTCTGATCTCTTGTATATTTTTTAACTAGTTAATATTCTAAAACATGTTGACTCCATATGACAGCAAAAAATACTGAAAAACAATTCACCATACTGAATGTTATAAGGTTAAAAATAGAAATCCACTGAAATCAGTCAAGTTCACAAACAGTAACATTAGTGGACAAAATGTCCATTTCTTTCTCTTGCATTCAGAAATGTGTATGATCAGATATGATCAATTTATTGAGTTCCAAACTATCTACCTAGTACACTTACTCAGTGTGGTCTTCATAATAAACTTATAATGGAACAAGGAGGTATTTTTATATTTGGTAAATTCTTTGGCATATAAACTCACAATGACTTTGTGACATGCCAACTTGGCAGGGCTACATGACAGAGGGAAAAAAAGGCAGCAGCCAGGTTGAAACATGCCCACAGGTCACCCAGTCTATGATTATTCACACAAGCACTAAAAAGTAATCCAAGGGCTATCGTGCAGGGAGCTGGCAGACACAAGTCTCTCATCCTGATTCTAAACTAGAGAGCTTACACTAATTTATCTTCCCCTAGCTGCTGTCTGAGCAGCTGACGTTTTTTAAGTATATTTTTAATTGGAGGATGTATATATATCACCTCTCCCTTAAGCCTCATTCCCACCCGTCCCACAGCAGGGACAGACTTTTCATTGAACATGCATTTACAGGCCTAATGTCATACTCTTCTGAGAATTCTGGGCTAACACTGTCACCAAACTCTTCCACTGAGGAGATCCAGAGTACCCGTGTGTTCCAAAGAGGAAACTGTACACTTGTGTCTGGTGCCCTGATTTTTGTGACTGCTGCAATTTGTAAATACAGAAAAACAGAGAAATAATATAAAATCACCTTTATGTCAGCATTCCTAAAAACACTTTATGACTAATTTGGAACACAAAATATTATTGTAGAAATTAACCTATACTGCCATACTTTACTTATCAAAGAAGGGTGCTAGGGAAATTGGTTAAGAATTGAAAAATAATGACCTGGGGATGCTTATAACAATTGTGGGCCCCATAAGACAGTGGTTGTGCTTTTGCCATTCAAGATCATTTTAATTTTTAAAACTTTTTATTTTGCATTGGAGTATAGCCAATTAACAAACAGTGTCGTGATAGTCTCCAATGAACAGCAAAGGGACTCAGCATACATATACATGTATCCATTGTCCCACAAACCCCTTCCCATCTGGGCTGCCACATATCATTGAGCAAGGCTCCATGTGCTATAAAGTAAGTCCTTGTTGGTTATCCATTCTAAATACAGCAGTGTGAACCTGTCCATCCCAAACTCCCTGACTATCCCTCTTCCTCCCATTCTCCCCGCTGACATCCATAAGTTCATTCTCTAAGTCTATGAATCTTCAAGATCAATTTTAAATGCACATTCATAAACATTTAGGAGCATCGACACCTTGCCTGCATGCATGTTCAGTCATTTCAGTTGTGTCCGACTCTTTGTGACCCCATGGGCTGTAGCCCTCCAGACTCCTCAGTCCATGGAATTTTCCTGGCAAGTATACTGGAGTGGGTTGCCATTTCCTTCTCCATGGAGGTGGACTCTTGACCGCCCGGCAGTCCTTGTGCCTGTGTTTTTAAAGAGCTTTATTGAGGTCTCATTCACAGACCATATTAATCCACCTCAAAGTGTGTGATTCAGCAGCAGGGATTACATTTTTAATANTTAGGAGCATCGACACCTTGCCTGCATGCATGTTCAGTCATTTCAGTTGTGTCCGACTCTTTGTGACCCCATGGGCTGTAGCCCTCCAGACTCCTCAGTCCATGGAATTTTCCTGGCAAGTATACTGGAGTGGGTTGCCATTTCCTTCTCCATGGAGGTGGACTCTTGACCGCCCGGCAGTCCTTGTGCCTGTGTTTTTAAAGAGCTTTATTGAGGTCTCATTCACAGACCATATTAATCCACCTCAAAGTGTGTGATTCAGCAGCAGGGATTACATTTTTAATAGTAATTAGACGACGACCACCAGCATTTCCAAAACTTCCCTGTTGCCCCAGATAGACTCTGTCACCGCTACACTCTGACCTCCGTTCCTCTTGAGGTGCTCTGGTCGGCAAGCTCCACCTGCCCGCTTCCCCTTGCAGTAGGCCTGTCGAGGAGCCGGCACCGCCGGTCCTGCTGCACGCCCTCAGGGCCCAGCTGGCCCGTCCGTGTGGCCGCAGTTGGCGGTCGAGCAACCGCCCACCAGACTCTCTGCCCTCGAGGGGCCGGGAACCTGCTGCCCCTCCTTAGCTTGTGGTGGTTTCGGTAGCTGTGGCCTGACTTGGTCTTTATTTTAAAATACATATTAATCATGAAGGGAATGCTTTTAGGTTTGTAAGTAAATAAACTTACCCAAAGTGATTTTATGTCATTTTCCTTCTCACGTACCACCACATACTGTCTCACATAGACGTTGTTCATGGTGGATTCCACCACCCGTTACGTGGGGTGCAGAGTGAACAGCCTGTGTGCTGAGCCGTTGCTGTCTGACCCTGAGCACACTTCCTGCCATCGGGGGGCTTGCTGTTCTGTCTGCACTCCAGCCTGTGCCTTCCGGTTGTGCTCTGAGTGCGCCCCACCCCCTCACAAGTCCAAGACCACCCCCGCCCCCACCCGCAGCTGCTTTGCCCTCCCCTGGCTCTGAGGAGGTCTGCAGCGGAGCACAGGAGAGTGCCTCGGGCCTCAGGCGGTGCAGCGGAGGCAGGACAGCCCCACGTGGGAGGCGGGTCTGTGAAGGGTGGAGACAGGGCTCAGAGGCCCAGGAGGACCACGTTGCTGCCTCGTGGGCTGCCACGCTTTCCCCCGGGTGCCCCTGTGCTCCGTGGAGCCTGGAGCCGCCTAGGCGAGGCCTGGGGGTCAGGGCACTGAAGAGCGGTGTGTCCTGGAGCCAGGCTCAGCCCTCAGAGGGCAGTCCTGGGGTGTGAGCCCTGGTGTCGCACGGCTGCCGTGTTTCCAGCTGGCTCCCGGCTCTGCCCTTTGCTGCACAGCTTGTCAGGGATGTGGGTTCCTGCATCTGCCTCCAGTACTTGGGACCCACGCAGACGCTGCAGCACACAGGACCCCGTCCACGCGGTGTGCGTCTCCGCACAGTGGTCACCAGCAGGCAGAGGGCGCTGTCTGCACCCGTGGAACCCTGCTCCTTTTTCAGTCACGTTGTTTTAATTATAAAATCATTAGGTTGCCATTGCAATCTGAAATTCAGAAATGAAGTTCTGAAAACAGGAAATCATGATGAGAGGTAGTGCAGTAAAAAAATGCGGTGTTGCTTCCAGACTCTTCCGGCATCCACACCGCACCCCACCCTCACACACACACATTTTAAACATGGTGACATAGCCCTAGCTCTGCTTCACAGGGGAGCGTTTCCATCGCAGATGCGTGTGTGAATGCGCGTGTGCATCTGGGTGCAAGCAGGTGGGTGTCTCTCAGAGTCTGGGAAGCCCCGGGTGGTGTCGCGGCTCTGACCCCAGTGGGCAGCTTCCAGTTTTGTGTAAACAGCGCTGATTATTAACCCTGCACACCAGCCTGTGCTCCTGAGCAGTTATAAGTGTCCGTTTGGATTTAGAAATTCCTTGTTAGGAGGTCTTTCTTACCATTATTTTGGCTCAGATGTTGACATGTTCAGAGATTAGGAAAACGAACGGTTTCTAAAGACAACCTGCCTTATAAGATGACCTGCCCCCTCCCCCATGCTCCCAAGTGCCCTCTTCTTCAGAAATCCAGCTATTTACCTGGGTGACTGTCTTTTGTTTTCTGTTAATTCTCTCATTTGTCGTTTTACTGTCTTTCTTAACAATATATGACAGTATAAATGAAACTGTAATTGTATTTTTTTTTTATTTGAATTTCCTATTGTACTTAATGTGAAAGCCTGGCCCAGAGTTTGTATTTCTTATTAAATGTTGTGTTTTCTCTGGATCAGTGTCTCTGAACGGGCAAGAATATACAAGCCCACAAGTTGTGAACTGCGTCTCTNTTTTATTTGAATTTCCTATTGTACTTAATGTGAAAGCCTGGCCCAGAGTTTGTATTTCTTATTAAATGTTGTGTTTTCTCTGGATCAGTGTCTCTGAACGGGCAAGAATATACAAGCCCACAAGTTGTGAACTGCGTCTCTGGGCCTTAGTCTTTTTAGAGCAGCGTCCCTCACCGCTCATTTTTTTTTATCAGGATCTGTTCCTTGTCTGAGCTGCTTCTTTTGGCCAGACTCGGCTCTGGGCGCCTGGCCTGTATCTTGCACGTGGCCGGCAGCAGGGTTGGGACCATGCGGTGGGGGCCCCCACCGCCATGGGGGCCCCCGCCACCTCGGGAGGGGAGGTGCCGGCAGGGCGGTCACAGGCCTCTGTCCACAGGCTGGGGACCACGACGCACGACGGCTGCTGCGAGGACACGTACGGCGCGCTGCTGCAGCGGTTCCAGCGCTCCGAGGAGGAGCTGCGCGCCGTGGCCGCCGAGTGGCTGCAGTGCCAGAAGAGAATTGACGCCTACGTGGACGAGCAGGTGCGTGCCTGCGAGGGGCGTGCCGGGGGTGCGCACGTGGACGCTGGGGGCGGGGGCCCATGTCGGGGGCGGGGCGAGCGGGGCACCCGGCCACTTCCCAGCTTCCGTGCCACCTGCGGGGCCTCTGGCAGCCGCTCTGGCCCTTGGGAGCTGTTGGCTGACACTTCCCGTCCAGAGCCTTGGGGCACACGGCCCGAGGGACCCACAGCGCCCCTTGTCCACCCACGCTGCCGCGTCTGAACGGGAGCACAGGCCTGGGCCAGGCGGGCGGGTACAGCGTGGGGAGGCGGGGCGCAGGCCCCCCTGCCCCAGCCTGTCCGGCAGCACGAGCGGCTGCCGCCGGAGTGGCCTGCCTGCCTCACCCGGGCGGTGGGAGCGGTCAGGCGCTCGACACGGAACTCTCCCGAGGGGATGGGCTGAGGGCTGAGGGAAGCCACGATGGTGCTCAGGGCGCACCTCTGAGGCCGTGGGGAAACGCGCCCTTGGTTCTGGCTGAAGATGTCCGCCTCGGACCGCGAGTGCCTCCCGGCCTCTGCTGTGGCCCTTGGTCTCAGCGCTGCTGCCTGAGCCAGGCAAGGGGTTGCGACACGAGGAGGGCCAGGCACGTTCCCAGGTCGCCATTTGTTCCAGCCTCTCCGTGTTGCATGGAGTCCCAGGAGTCTTGTGGCCTCCTGTTCACAGGGGCTGTCTCGTTTGGGACTTGGGAAAGTTCTCCTCCCCGTCCTCGCCAGCGTGGGTGGGCTGTCCGCCCGCTGGTGCTGCTGGCAGCCTTCTGGAGCTCGGCGCCGCTGGGGCGGCTCGTCCTGCACGGCCGCACTGGCCTCTTCGCAGCGCCTGCGCCCCTAGCGTGTGACCTCGGGAGTTGCCCTGTGCTCCTGGCGNCCGTCCTCGCCAGCGTGGGTGGGCTGTCCGCCCGCTGGTGCTGCTGGCAGCCTTCTGGAGCTCGGCGCCGCTGGGGCGGCTCGTCCTGCACGGCCGCACTGGCCTCTTCGCAGCGCCTGCGCCCCTAGCGTGTGACCTCGGGAGTTGCCCTGTGCTCCTGGCGCGCTGCCCACTGTCCTGCGCTTCCCGCAGAGGGCAGTGGGGGTTTGGGGTTTTCTTGATGTGACACTTGTTTTCCAGCTGTGCTTGTCACTGCCCCCTGACCCCTCAGCTTCAGCCCCCATGGGGGCGGGGCTGGCCCAGGTCGCCTGGCTGAGGTGCGTTCTGCAGATGCTGCTGCCCCCCCACTGCTCTCCCTGGGCAGCCTTCATCCGGACCTCCAGCAGCTGAGGCAGGCCCAGGGGACGAGCACAGCCTGCCCCCTGCACGCTCGCCACCTGCTCTGAGGAGCCTGCTCTCTGGGCTGGGGGAACGTGGGGTGTGGGGACCCACCGTGCCTCTCGGCACCTGGGCTGCGAGCGAGTGCGGGATTCAGCTGCCTGAGACGAGGTTCCCCCTCAGGTAGGGCCCCTCCTCAGGGTGTTCTGGACTCCAGAGCTGCATTTGGACCCTCTGGAACCCCACAAGCCCCATGGATGCTCCCTGAGAACCTCTGGATCCACGTGGACGATAGGCTGCTGCAAGGACAGCGGTGCACCATCCGTTCCCATGGCCACCCTGGCAGCGTGTGCTGCGGCCTGGGCGGTGACGTCGGCTGCCCTGCCTCGGCTTCCCTCTCGGCCCTATGAGAGTCTGCAGTCCTGACAGACCTGCAGGCAGAGACGCTGCTTCCTGGCGAGCCCGCCGGAGGGCTGGCCAGGGGCTGAAGACTGGCAGCAGAAGCTCGCAGGCTGCCACTGGGAGCCTGTGCTGCGGGCAGCTGCAGTCAGACTCCCAGAGTCCGGATGTGAGGGCTGCGGGCCTCCAGGGCAGCTCCGGCCCCGCTGGGCCCCTGCGGGGGATGCAGGGCAGCCTGAGGACCCTGTGAGCTAACGGTGCGCGACCTGGATGAAGGGGCAGACTCCAGAAACTCGGGGCCAGCGAGACCTAAACCAGGAGGAAGTGGAGAAACTCAATAAACCTGCAGCTAGCAAGGATGCTGAGTCAGCAATCAAAAATCCCCCAGCAAAGAGAATTTCAGGACCCAGTGGCTTCACAGGTGAATTCTAGCAAACATTTAAGAATTAATACCCACCCTTCTCAGAGTTTTCCAGAAAACTAAAAGGGAGGAAACACTTCCTAACTCATTCTGAGGCCAGCGTAAGTCTGATGCCGGAGACACTACAAGAAAACTACAGACCAAAACTAGAGTTCTGTGATGAGTATCGATGCAGAAATCCTCAGCAGGATTCGCACAAGCGGAATTCAGCATGTTTAAGAGTCTGTATGGGTATGTCTTCCCGTTTCTCCTTCGCTCTTCACTTCTCTTCTCTTCACAGCTATTTGTAAGGCCTCCCCAGACAGCCATTTTGCTTTTTTGCATTTCTTTTTCTTGGGGGTGGTCTTGATCCCTGTGTCCTGCACAGTGTCACAAACCTCGTCCATAGTTCATCAGGCACTCTTATCAGATCTAGGCCCTTGAATCTATTTCTCACTTCCACTGTGTAATTGNTATTTGTAAGGCCTCCCCAGACAGCCATTTTGCTTTTTTGCATTTCTTTTTCTTGGGGGTGGTCTTGATCCCTGTGTCCTGCACAGTGTCACAAACCTCGTCCATAGTTCATCAGGCACTCTTATCAGATCTAGGCCCTTGAATCTATTTCTCACTTCCACTGTGTAATTGTAATGGATTTGATTTAGGTCACACCTGAATGGTCTAGTGATTTTCCCTACTTTCTTTAAGTCTGAATTTGGCAATAAGGAGCTCATGATCTGAGCCACATTGAGCTCCTGGTCTTGTTTTTGCTGACTGTATAGGACTTCTCCATCTTTGGCTGCAAAGAATATAATCAAGCTGATTTCGTTGTTGACCATCTGGTGATGTCCCTGTGTAGAGTCTTCTCTTGTGTTGTTGGAAGAGGGTGTTTGCTATGACCAAAATGGCTGTCTGAGGAGGCCTTACAAATAGCTGTGAAAAGAAGAGAAGTGAAAAGGAAAGGTTATACCCATTTGAATGCAGAGTTCCAAAGAATAGCAAGGAGAGATAAGAAAGCCTTCCTCAGTGATCAGTGCAAAGAAATAGAGGAAAACAACAGAATGGGAAAACTAGAGATCTCTTCAAGGAAATTAGAGATACCAAGGGAGCATTTCATACAAAGATGAGCTCAATAAAGGACAGAAATGGTATGGACCTAACAAGCAGAAGATACTAAGAAGAGGTGGCAAGAATACACAGCAGAACTATTAAAAAAAAAAAGATCTTCATGACCAGGGTATTCATGATGGCGTGATCACTCACCTAGAGCCAGATATTCTGGAGTGCAAAGTCACTGGGCCTTAGGAAGCATCACTAGGAACAAAGCTAGTGGAGGTGATGGAGTTCCAGCTGAGCTGCTTCACATCCTAGATGAGATGCTGTGAAAGTGCTGCACTCAGTATGTCAGCCAATTTGGAAAACTCAGCAGTGGCCACAGGATTAGAAAAGGTTAGTTTCCATTCCAATCCCAAAGAAAGGCAATGCCAAAGAGTGTTCAAACTACCGCATAAATGCGCTCATCTCACATGCTAGCAAAGTAATGCTCAAAACTATCCAAGCCAACCTTCAACAGGACGTGAACCGTGAACTTTCACGTGTTCAAGCTGGTTTTAGAAAAGGCAGAGGAACCAGAGATCAAATTGCCAACATCCCCTGGATCATCAGAAAAGCAAGAGTTCCAGAAAACCATCTATTTCTGCTTTATTGATTATGTCAAAGCCTCTGACTGTGTGGATTACAGTAAACTGTGGAAAATTCTTAAAGAGATAGGAATACCAGACCACCTGACCTGCCTCTTGAGAAACCTGTATACAGGTTAGGAAGCAATAGTTACAACTGGACATGAAACAACAGACTAGTTCCAAATAGATGCCATCCAGCCATCTCATCCTCTGTCGTCCCCTTCCCTTCCCGCCTTCAGTCTTTCCCAGCATGAGGGTCTTTTCAAATAATCAGCTCTTCGCATCAGGTGGCAAAAGTATTGGAATTTCAGCTTTAGCATCAGTCCTTCCAAAGAACACCCAGGACTGATTTCCTTTAGGACGGACTGGTTGGGTCTCCTTGCAGTCCAGGGGACTCTCAAGAGTCTTCTCCAACACCACAGTTCCAAAGCATCAGTTCTTTGGTGCTCAGCTTTCCTTATGGTCCAACTCTCACATCAGTACATGACTACTGGAAAAACCAACACTGTGACTAGATGGACCTTTGTTGGCAAAGTAATATCTCTGCTTTTTAATCTGCTGTGTAGGTTGGTCATAGGTTTCCTTCCAAGGAGCAAGCAAGTGTCTTTTAATTTCATGGCTTCAGTCACTGTCCACAGTGGTTTTGGAGCCTCCTGCAAAAATGAAATCTGTCACTGTTTCCACTTTTACCCCATTTATTTGCTATGCAGTGATGGAACCGGATGCCATGATCTTTGTTTTTTGATTGCTGAGTTTTAAGCCAGCATTTCACCTCCTCTTTCACCTTCATCAAGAGGTTCTTTAGTTCCTCTTCACTTTCTGCTATTAAAGTGAGGTCATTTGCATATCTGAGGTTCTTGATGTTTCTCCAAGCAATCTTGATTTCAGCTTATGCTTCATCCAGCCAGGCATTTCGCATGATGTACTCTGCATATAAGTTAAATAAGCAGGGTGACAATATACAGCTTTGACATACTCCTTTCCCAGTTTTGAACCATTAAGCTGTTCCATGTCCAGTTCTAGTGTTCAGTTACATTCAGTTCGGTTCAGTTGCTTAGTCATATCCGACTCTTTGCGACCCCATGAATTGCAGCATACCAGGCCTCCCTGTCCATCACCAACTTGCAGAGTTCACTCAGACTCATGTCCATCGAGTCAGTGATGCCATCCAGCCATCTCATCCTCTGTCGTCCCCTTCTCCTCCTTCCCCCAATCCCTGCTAGCATCAGAGTCTTTTCCAGTGAGTCATCTCTTGGCATGAGGTGGCCAAAGTACTGGAGTTTCAGCTTCAGCATCATTCCTTCCAAAGAAATCCCAGGGCCGATCTCCTTCCGAATGGACTGGTTGGATCTCGTTGCAGTCCAAGGGACTCTCAAGAGTCTTCTCTAACACCACAGTTCAAAAGCATCAATTCTTTGGCTCTCAGCCTTCTTCACAGTCCAGCTCTCACATCCATACATGACCACTGGAAAAACCATTAGGCTTCCTAATTTTGAGATACTCTTGCGTTCCTGTAATTAAACCCTACTGGAGTATATACTGTTGTTTAATCCATTGTTGGGTATTTTGTTTAGGATCTTTATTACTATAGCTGTATTCTGAGGTATTACTGAGTTTTCATCTTTTAGGTCCTGTTTGCTTTATATAAAGGTTATGCTCATCTCATAGAATGAATGGNTAGGCTTCCTAATTTTGAGATACTCTTGCGTTCCTGTAATTAAACCCTACTGGAGTATATACTGTTGTTTAATCCATTGTTGGGTATTTTGTTTAGGATCTTTATTACTATAGCTGTATTCTGAGGTATTACTGAGTTTTCATCTTTTAGGTCCTGTTTGCTTTATATAAAGGTTATGCTCATCTCATAGAATGAATGGAAAAGCTTTCCCTTTTTAAAAACATTTCCGTTTTCAGGAATAGTTCAACTTTCCTGTTCCATGAAGGAAGATCCCGCCTTAAAGCTTTGGGACCTGGTTCATTGTTGCAGGGGGAGGAACAGGGACTCAGTATTTTTTACTGCCTTTTCAATAAACACTGTGTTTATGAGCATGTTTGGGGATTTCTGCTTCTTAAGTGAGTTTTCTTAAATTGATATTTGCCTAGGAAATTATGCATATCCTTCAGATACAGGGGTGGGTGTAAGCGGTGCGCACAGGGTAATTGACAGCAACAGGGACTTGGCGGCCGCAGAGCGGTTCACTCCCTCCCTCTGGCTTCAGGCCGCAGAGAGAGCACTTAGGAGGCCAGGCAGGTGGCAGGCAGTGCCCCTGGCGCCCCAGCTGTGCCCACGGCCTCCCCCCAGCTGTGCCCACGGCCTCCCCCTAGCTGTGCCCACGGCCTCCCCCCAGCTGTGCCCACGGCCTCCCCCGAGGTGTGCCCACAGCCTCCCCTCCCAGCTGTGCCCACGGCCTCCCCTCCCAGCTGTGCCCACGGCCTCCCCCGAGCTGTGCCCACGGCCTCCCCTCCCAGCTGTGCCCA